>PVIC010012716.1:0-40356 GCA_004025085.1 Thryonomys swinderianus | reverse complement strand
CCCGAAATACTCTCCCTTGCTTCCAACACACTTCTTCATTGGTTCTTGACATTTTCTGAAGTATCTCTGGAAGTCTTCTTTTGCCAGCTTCTATCTGAATTCTGATTGAAAGGAAGATGAAGGCTTTGCCAGACAGTTTTGTGAAAACATTCCTGGTGTCCTCATCTACTTTATTTACCAAAACTGGCTGAAAGCAAACTTGGGTTCTTTTGTGATGTTAAAATAACCATAAAAGGAAAATGTTTTAAGTTGCTGAGGGCATCAAAGAAGCCATATTAGAGGAACTAAAGGCATCCAATGAGGGTTTCTAGAATTGTTTAACTAAAGTGGCAAGAATGATAGGATGTGTGAAAAAGGAGAAATATTGTGAAGAGGTCTAAAGGCAATGCTTTTTTTACTGTAATGATTTTTTAGTGTAAATTCTCAGTACATTGTTCAATGGTACATTAGATGTTAATTACAATTTTCATGGGACTATTTAAGTCAAGATTTTTCTTCAGAGAATATATATGACACTATCTTAGAGCTATTTATTTAAAATTATTCTTTAAAATTTTTTAATATTATAAAATCCTTTCACAAATTAGTTTTCTTTTGCTTATATACAATGATTATTTGTTTTAAAAATGATTTAAATTTTACCTAGCTTTCAGTAGAAATATAATTTCAATCTTCAGGTTGTTTTCAAGTCTTTTCTTTAGAAAACTGTGTCATAAATTTTGGGCTATTTACTTAACGTAATGTAAAACTGAATTCTCAAAACCTTTAGATAAGAAAATAATTTAATACACGTACTTTTAACTATTAAGTAATATATGTTAGCTGAATTACATGTGAATATCTTAAAGTAACAGTAACATATGTTTTTCTGTAAATTGACCTACCAAGCCAGGAATATTATTCTTGGAAATATAGTAGGAATGAAATGGAACATGAATAAAGTTATCATTTAGGATTTTTAGCATAAATACAAAAACTAATGAAATAAAATTCTTCCTATTAATGATATTATATTTTGTTGGAAAAATTTTCTGATGTCCACTAAATGAAAATATGCAACAATTGTTCATTAGGAATTAAGAATTAACTGTTGGAAAAAGGCTTGTGCCCAGTACTAATCTTGAGTACAGTGTTTTTCCTTCTGTCCATAAGTAAATTAATGTCTGTTCTGAAAAGTCATTTTTATACTCTCTTAAAGGAAAAAAAAACAAATGTTCTAGCACATGGTGCATGTAAATTGGTAACAAGTAATGATTACAACTCAGATGATAGAGAATTTTGTAACAGAAAGAACTGCTATATTTTAATTTTTAATGTACAATTATGGTAATTAGCATATTGTAAGATTATAAGCCTTTGTTTTTTAAAGTTTATTTCTACTATTTCTTTATCACTGTTTATTGAACCACCATTGCTTTCATAATGTAAATACTATACATTGAACAAATTAAATGTCAACATTTTTATTACCGTAATTATGTCAGTAGTGGGGCTTTCAGGTGTTTAGAAATTTTTGGGGGGTTAACATTCAGCACAAAAGTACTAGATGGTGTATAACCCTAGAGCTGAATTTTAAGGGATTCCCTAATAGGTATACTCTCTTTTTTATATGAAGTAAAAAATAAACTATGATCTTGAAAGTGCCTGCAAAAATAGAGAGTTAAGACAGCAAATTATTAACACAGACTTGTATTTGAGAATGAGAAATCTCTACGGTTCAAACTTCAGTGCACTCTGCAAGGCAGAAGTCATCGTTTACTGAGATCCAGCTTCTGAATACATAGACATTTTGCAGAATGTTTGAGATTATGGACACCAGCTGCTTGTGTGTGAAGGAAAAGGGAGAATGCACATCCAGGGTTGGGGGAGGGGTCCATTGAGTTAAAGAAAAACTTATGTTAATTACTTTTTTCTCCAATGGTTTAGTTGAAGCTTCCTAAATAAAAAGGTAGCATGATGCATTTAAATCTTGTATTTACCCAACTTGTTGATTAAATTATACACTGGATATAATTGATTTTTAATATTCCCATCACCATAAGAAAGAGTTTTAAATTTTTTAAACTTTATTAAACAATGTTGTATATAAAATATACCGATAAAAAATTCAATTAAAAAAACAATGACTCTTTCTGGTAGGTGTATCTGTCCATTCCTAAAATCACAACATTCTTCAAGGATGAGATACGAGAACTGAAAAATGAAGGGATGTAGCTCAGTGTAAAGGTTTTAGGTTCAATGTGTAGTCTTGAACAGGAAACAAAAACAAGAAGAAAAAGGAAGAAAAGATCTTTACAGAGACCAATATTAAGGAAATCCAAAACTATTTGTAAAACAGAAGTCAGCACAGAAAGACAGTTCCAGAAATGGGGGAAAGATATATTCCATTTATGAGTAACTGGAAAATCAAAATCCTTGAGGAGTTTTGAGAAAATGTGAGAATAACCTATTACTACAAAGAAAATTCAACTTTGACAAAATTAATTAGGTATAAAAATTGAAACAAGTGGGCTGGAGATTTAGATGAGTGATTCTAGCACCTGCCTCACAAGCGCAAGGTCCTGAGTTTGATCCTGGTAACCACATACAACAATGCTGAGCGTGGTGACTCACGCCCACCAGCAATCAATGCCATATACCACAGTGCTGGGCGTAGTGGCTCAAGCCTGTAATCCCAGCACTCAGGAGAGGCAGAGACAGGAGGATTGCTGAGTTCCAGCTTTGCCTGGGTTACACAGTCAGTTCACGGCCAGCCTGAACCCTGTCTCAAAATAAAAATAAAAGTAAAAATTGAAACAAGTAACAGAGTATGGTTAGGGCCCTCAAACAAAGAAATAAAGAAAAAAAAGCATTTTATCTAAAGCAAATCTAACTGCCAAATTTATCCAAGCAAATCTAAAAGAATTGTTCTAATATGTTACAGAACAATAATAGGCAGAAATAGATGAACTACCTTAGCATGAAAGTTAGCAGCTATTTATTGTGGAAATGAAAAAAATCACTAAAAAACAGAAACGTGGATCTGTACTGTGGCGGGCTGTGACGGCCGCTCCCCAAAGATGGCGGCTGGCAGTAAGCCAGAGACTGCTGCTTAATACAAACCAGCTGATCGCAGGCCTTAATTGATATCACCCGTGCTCGGTGGGAGGGGCCCCCATGGGAAGATATATAAGCGCCTATACGGGTGGTGGTGGTGGTGGTGGTGGTGGTAATAAAGCTCAAGCTTGCACTCTGTGGTTGCGTCTCTCTCTGCGGGATCAGCGAGGGTCGCGACATGTACTATGCTTTTATAAGTGTGTGAGTTTCTGCACATCCTTTTTGTTTGTTTGTTTGTTTTCAGTGATTTACTTTAATACCACATATGTATGTTTGTGCTTATCTGAAATTCAGTTACAGACACTGCGTGAGAATATTAGAGAAGATCAGGATGAGGACATACTGTCTCTGCAAGGTTCTATTCCTTAGGAAAAAAAAAATCTGAAGCATTGTGGTCAAAATGGTAGTATTAAAGTGTGTACACAGGGCCTCGGCTTGTCTCATTCTGTAATCTCTGATGGTCGATCTCGGTAATTTGATTGATTTGAAAGATGCCAGGAGGTGAGAGGAGCCACTTCGAGCTGAGTCTGAGCGGCCCTCGAGGCTGTAGCCTTGCACGCTGTCGCAGGGCGGGGCCCTTTCCCCTCTCACATTCTGCCCTGCTCGCTTCTCCGGACGCCCTCAGTTGAGCAGCGTTCTTCAGCCTCAGGCCGTGAGGCTCCTGCCTTACAGCCGACCAGGTACCGACCATCAGCAAACTCAACTATTCCCCTACTCAACTGCTGGCTTCATGATTTTTTTTGGTCGGAAAGTGGAACGGTACGGGCATTAACACTGCCGCAATAAACTCTTTTATAAGACCACACAAGGGAAACAATCCAGAGGATTACACATTTCTAAAGTAGGATGTATGTGTACGACTAAAGTTTTTCAGTAATTAAAAGTTTTAATACTAATGCAGTCAGGATAGCAAGTTTAAAATTAGGTGTACGTTAGTGTCTGTGCACTGTTTTTAAAGAAACCTCACCAGTTGGTAATTTAAATAGATTTATTAATTTCATATAAATCTATGAATTTTAGAATTATCAGAATTATTGAATTATCAGTCTAGATGGCCAACACAGGTAAAATCAACTACAGGGTGCACAAGAAGCAATTTGTTTTTTCCCTTAAGGCAACCTGCAAATGGAAGGTATCATAAAATGTCTTTGAGTGGAAGGTATCATAAAATGTCTTTGAGTGACAGGTACATTTTCTTTTTAATATAATTTAGAAACAAGTTCCAAGTTTCTTTTGAAAATTTCAAACAATGGAGAAAACAATTTTGCCAAATGAAATACTTAACTTTCTTTGTCAGATTGCAACACATGCTAAAAAATGGTCGTTAGCACAATAAACTTAAAAGGGGGGAGAAACACAATGTTATTGAAGAGCCAATATAAAGCAGCTGACTAGGGCCAGAGATTTAGCTCAGTGGTTCCGGTGCCTGCCTCACAAGCGCAAGGTACTGAGTTCGATCCCCGGTAACCACATACAATGCTGGGCGTGGAGACTCATGCCCACCAGCAATCAATACCACATACCACAGTGCCAGGCGTGGTGGCTCATACCTGTCATCCCAGCACTTGGGAGGCAGAGACAGGAGGATTGCTGAGTTTGCAGCAGCTTGCCTGGGCTACATAGTGAGCTCAGGGCCAGCCTGAACTACAAAGCGAGACCCTGTCTCAAAAAAAAAAAAAAAAAAAAAAAAAAAAAAAAAAAAAAAAAAAAAAAAAAAAAAAAAAAAAAAAAAAAAAAAAAAAAAGCAGCTGACCAATGGTTCAGAAAAAAAGAGCTAAACTTCATATCCACCATTTATAGACTTCCTCTATGACTACGATAGCTGGTAAATATAAATCACAAATAAGAGAATATTTCATTGAAGAAAATCGTCCTGAAATAATATGCAACTATTGTTATTTAAAAAGATAACTTATTGCTGATCTCTTTGAATATCATTTTTTTAGGAAAAATATCTCAATTTATAAGCAACTTTCCAAGGCTGATGACAGATTTACTACATCACTAACAAAACAAATACGGGGTATGGTCCTTAGGCATCTAAACTCTATTTACTACACAGAATGCTGTGAGTCATTTTGGGCTCAGAGAGAGAGATCTTTGTTTCAAGTTGACTAGCATCCAATCTTCAATGTAATATCCTGGGATATTACTATGGTATAAATTAGGATTTCAGAGTCTTTTGGAGTATTCCTTTTTTTTTTTTTTTTTTTTTTGAGACAGGGTCTCGCTTTATAGTTCAGGCTGGCCCTGAGCTCAGTATGTAGCCCACACAAGCCTGGAACTCAGCAATCCTCCTGCCTCTGCCTCCTGAGTGCTGGGATTACAGGCATGAGCCACCACGCCTGGCTTGAAGTATTACTTTTTAAACAAAAGCCACTTAAAACACCTGCTTCCACAGAACCTTGGTACAATGTATTTTCAGAGGAAATTCCTAAAGCAAGACAAGTAAAATTACTTTGCACTATTTAGCACACTTGCAAGTGAGAACAATTTCATTTCTTTTGAATCAGTTTCTTTATTTTCTAAATTAAATTGTACTACTATTTATAAAGCACACAGTACCTGGGACATCCAAAGAACAAAAAGAAGAATAAAGAAGAAAAAAAAATATCCTACATATCTGAAAGAGGAAAAGAAGCAGCGAGGATGAAAAAGTAAGATACCTTTGGAGTTTAAAGCTAGAATTGCTCAGAAAATTTGAGCAAAATTTCCAGGGCGCAGAGTGTCTGTGCAGGTCAGCAGCGAGTCTGCCTTCTGAAAGCTTGGATTCTTGGAGCTGGGCACTTTTAAAAGCTGCTCATCCCTTACGGTAAACTTAGCATTTCTGCTGTCCTGGCAAATATGTACTTGATGTGCAGGCTGCTTCTGGCTATTAAGTTATTCTTGTCAGATTGCGTCTTCCAGACAAACTGGAGCCGGTGAGGGAGTCGGAGCCGGGCGCAGCGTGCTGCAAACATGCGCCAAAGTTACGCAGCTGAAACTACTACTCACGGGTTGTTTTGCCAAGACACGTAGGATTTTAAAAATGCTTGGAATTGTACAGATGTTTTGGTCTTTAGGGCACACAATATTATAGGTGTTGAATTGATTTTTTTTTTTTTTTACAAAGTCTCGCTTTGTATTTCAAATTGGTCCTGAGCTCTCTATGTCGCCCAGGAAAGCCTCACTCAGCAATCCTCCTGCCTCTGCCTCCCGAGTGCTGGGATTACAGGCGTGAGCCACCATGCCCAGTTCCAATGCATTATTTTCACCCCTCTCTCTCTCTCTCTCTCTCTCTCTCTCTCTCTCTCTCTCTCTCTCTCTCTCTCTCTCTCTCGGGAATTTTAATTGCGAGCAGAGAATCTGGCGGGTTATTTAAACTGGGACATTAACAAAAGAAAACTCAGGGGGCACACATTATGCTAGACGCAGCTGTGTAAACTGGGTCGCCCCAGGTGACGCTAAGAGTTGTACGGCGGAGCCACTGTATACACGCTCATCCGTCGGTATCCACTAGCGCCAGTGCTGCGAAATGAACAGATGGCTCCAAAAGCAGCGACTCGGACGACGGAGATGGTTGGGACCATGTATTTATATATAACTACACCTAGCTTTACTGTCAGTTTATTTTATTAGCACATGTTTGCTTAATGTGCACTGTTTACATCCCTTGTGGAGAGTCGGTACATATGCATAATATATTCAATTCCTTTACTCATGCCCTTTTCTTCTGCTCCATTTGTGAAATATGTATCTCCTCACTTCCTATTATTATCTGTTATGTTGCTTTTTATTTATAATTGAACTTTCTCATATAACAGAAACCAGGCGATATACACAAGTCAGCACATGCATTATATCACATACACAGAAGCAAGGACAGAAATCTCATGACAATCTCAATAGATGCAGAAAAACCTTCAACAAACTCCCAAATCCTTTCATGACAAAAATACTGATGAAAATATCTATGGAAGGACTTTACCTCCATCCGGCTGGTTAAAAACTATTTATGATACTTATAGTAGAGTTAGGGATTTAGCTCAGTGATACTATCCATTTGCCTTGCAAGCACATTGATCCACAGTAACCACATACCACAATGTCGGGACTATTGACTCACCCCATAATCCTGGCAATCAGTACCACTCACCACAATGCTGGGCATGCTGACTCACACCTGTAATCCCAACACTCGGGAGGCAGAGGCAGGAGGATTGCTGAGTTTGAGGCTTGTCTGGGCTACATAGTGAGCTCAGGGCCAGCCTGAACTACAAAGACAGACCCTGTCTCAAACACACACACACACACACACACACACACAACACTACTTATGATATACCTACTACTTACATCACAATAAATGAGAAAAAAAATTGAAATCTCCCCTCTAAATTCAGGAACCCAAGAATGTCCACCATCACCATTTGTTATCAACACAGTACTTAAAACAGCAAGAATCATAAGGAAAGAAAAAGAGCAGTTAATGAAATCTATAGTACTCTAAAAGATGAAATTAAAGGGACCTTGAAAAATGTAAAGATGTCTTTCTGGATGAGAAGGAGCAACGTACTCAAAATGGCCATAATCCCAAAATTGATATGCAGATTTAATAGTCTCACTCAAAGTGCTAAGAACATTCTTCACAAAATTGGAGAAGACAATTTTACAGTTCATGTGACACCAGAAGATTTCCAAAATAGTAAAAACAACTATAGGTAACAAAACCGAAGAACGAAGAGCCTAATTCTAGACCTGAAGTTATTTTACAAAGCTACGGTGGTAACATCAGCCTAGTGCTCAGACAAACATATAGTTGATGATCAATGGAACAGCATAGAGGGTGCAGAAGTAACCCCTAACCCCAACTATTTGATCTTTGAAAAAGAGGCCAAAACCATATGCTGGAGGAGAGACAGCCTCTGTAATAAATGATGATAGGAGAGCTGGCCATCTGCATGCAGAAGACTAAATCTAGATCCTATCTCTCATCATATGATTAAAAAAAATTAAAACAGAACAAAAACCTAAATGTTAAAATACATCCACTGTGTTTCAATAAGAGACATATTTATAGCATCAGCCAAATCATCAGACTTAAATATAGGCATTCTTTTAAACTTAAAAATTAAAAATTAAATTAAAGTTAAATTCTTCCATAACACCCCTCTCTTCCTGTTGTTTGAGTACATTTTTAATACTTGTAGTACATGACAAATGATAACATTGTTCTTATTATTTTAGCCTTCCTGAAAATGGATCTAAGTCACAACTAGGTGACAGGTATTTTTTATTATTATTATTAATTCTTCATTAGAACATTTAATGAATCTAACCACATGATTACGAAGTGCTTTTGGTTTATGGTTTCAAGAGAAGTTCATGCCAAATGCAGACTGGATAATGCCTTTATTTTTCCAAATTCAACCAGATGAAAACTCTGAATTATTATCTCATGTTTCAATAGGACCTGAACAGATTTTAAATACCAGAATTTCACATGAACAAGAATCAGTAAAGCAGTTCCTATGCTAAAAGAAAATTCAAATAGATCTGCATACATTCAGATAAGGGAGGTAATGGATGGCACGTATGCAGTAATGGAACCTGTGTATCACAAGCAAGTCAGACCCAAGTGCTTTGAAGAAAATATTTATGCAATTTAAATACATTCTTCAACATAAGGATGGCACAAATTGTACTGAAACTATCCTCTTGTATCAAGAACACAGATTCCCAAGGAATTACAGACCCACATCCTGAAGAAAAGAAGTGATTGTCTAATGCACACACTTTCTGAGTATGAGAATTAAGTGAACTTAACCCAGAACGTGTCTGTTGGGGGACGATTTAATACCTGTTCTTTAACTTATGATACATACAAAAGTTAACCTTTTCTTAGTGGGCAAGTTTTGTGAAAATAAAGTGAATATACAAAGATCAGTAATAAAGTACATAGTAAAGCTATTATTAATATAGCTATTTAATAATAACTTTAATGAAAAAGTGTGGGAGTATTCAAAATAAAAAATAAAATAATTGTGTATTAGACATTAAATTATTTGTTAGTCTTAAATATGTCCTATTAAGTTATTTTTTATTTTTTTTTATCTTTATTGGTACATTGTATATACACATCATGATCACACTCAATATTGGGAATCTGTACCTTCTATTAAATTATTTAAAAATTGTATTTAGTCGTGTTTTCAATGATTACTTTTTCACACAAGTCATTTACTTAATGGTATTTTGAATTGTTCTTCAGCCTCTTTTCAAAAGTAAAAAGAATAAATCTCAAAATTGGGCTCGTAATTGGTTCTGGCACCTCTTTCACAAGCATATGGTTTGATTACCAGTTTACACAAAAAATCTAAAAAGTAGTAAAGAATTCTCCTTAAGAGTACCATCATACCAAAAGGATTATCCTATAAATAATTTACAAGAGCAAAAGAGTATAACTAAAGGAAAATGAGTTATGGAAAGTAGAAAATATATATGATGTGCCGAAGGTGAAAGGCCCTCAATTTCATGACTAGTTGAGCATGAAAACTGCTCTAAAATATTTATGGTTTCAAATGAATAGATTCTGCTCCAGAATGCAAAGTGAAACCTAGAAGACTGTAACAACCATAGAAGTTAATAGCTTACTAACTTCACACTATAAGTTAAAAAATAGTTTCTGTGGGAATTTTTATATTCTATAGTCCAGTTAAACAAAAAGTACAGGGGGCAGGGAAGAAATTTCCTAGTCTTTAAAGAACTACGGTATAGTCATGCTTTCAGTTAGTACATATTGAATTAATTTTGAAACTTAATTCTTCCTGTCACTAACACTTAAAATTTATATTCCTGCATGTACAAGCTCATGTATGCAACATATATACTCATCACTTTACATTACCACATATGTAGCCAGAGTTTAATGATAATAAACTTCAAAGCAAATGAATTATGGGATGCAGAGAATATGAACTTACAATACTTGGAAGTTATTCTTAAATATGAAGACATTCACTGAGAAACTGAAAATGTGTAGCCTCATTGCCAGTGATAATTACCTAAAAGAATAGTGTCACAATTAAGCAAATGCAAAGGATGAAAAAGTCTCAAGGTAAATGGTTCAAGTACTATTTCATGAACTCAAAAAAAAATTCTTGCCAGCAGTTAATACATAGATAAAGGATTTGTCAGAGAAATTGTTCTTATGTGTATAACAGGAAGGTTATACATCACAGAAATAGTACTATTGGTGTTGCAAAAGAAACTCATAAAATTTCAACTTGCATTATCCTCTAATGAAAAGCTAACATTTTTGAAACAACTATGTAGTAGTAGACATGGAATAAAGTGAATATCTGCTTTGTTTGCAACTAGTTAAACTGTTGCAAACAAACAAAACAAAAACAAAATCAGATAACCTATAATTTTTGAGTATGGAAATTATGAATATAAACTCTCAAATTAGATATGTAATCATAATGAATATTTTTTGGGGGAAGCCAAGACCATGAATAGCCAGCAGTTTACAACTGCTGTGGGCATGTAATGGCATATAAATATGCATATTTATCCTTTAGCCTGCATGTTTTCTACATGATAGACACTGCCCAGTCCGGAGAACAGGTATAAAGTGCCTAGTTATTGTAATGATCCATCACTTTTAATGTAGGACATAATTAGATTTGTGGCTACCAAATTCTATAACAGAAGTGGATTATATAAATAGTTCATTCTTTAATGTTCAAGTGATTTAAAAAGTGCAAGATTCCCTCTAATTTGTGAATATCTACCCCTGCTTAAAAAATTGCTATAAAATGGGCTTAT
This sequence comes from Thryonomys swinderianus, assembly GCA_004025085.1. Lineage (NCBI taxonomy): Eukaryota > Metazoa > Chordata > Mammalia > Rodentia > Thryonomyidae > Thryonomys > Thryonomys swinderianus. The sequence goes on along the minus strand of PVIC010012716.1, from coordinate 29,451 downwards.
TTCTCCTTTATTGAGTTTATTACATAAAGCATCACTTCAGTCCTATATGCTAATCTGCCAAGAGCCTACACTTTCTAACATGAGAACTACCAAAATGTAAAGATTTTGAAATATTACTACTGTAAGTCATGTGTAGGTAGGTAAATTTTATTTTACATATGTATTTTAATGGTCTTTAGAATTATTCTATAACCCATAGATTACTTATAGTTTTGTTTAATTTCTCAATACATCAGTATTTACTCTCCATCTTTCCTTCTGATTCCATTTAATTCCACTGTTCTGGGAAGAAAATTCATAAAATGCCTACCTTTTAAAATACATTCCAGTGTGTTTTATGGCATCAGATATTGTCTATTTTGAGGAAAACCTCATATGAACTTGAGAATAATGTGTGTACTCTGTTATCATTAGACAGAATATTTTGTAATTTGTTAGAATCAGTTGATGAATATTTTTGATTCTGTCATGAATACCTTGGTGGAATTTTTCTCCTTATTGTTTTTCATTTACAAGAACAACAGTTTTAAGTCCCCAAATATAAATCATGTTTTCTCATTTTTTTTTTCTGTAACAAAAGTCAGCGAACCTCCAAGCTACTCTTATGGCTGGAGTGATTTGACATCCCTATCTCCTCTATGTGATACTTCCTCAGACAACATGGAACATTCAGCATCTTCCAGCATGAGGTTGGCTGGTATCTGTCTGGACTTCATTAGGCTGACTGTTTGTTCTTTAGGAAGCATGTAGGTCTGGTTATTTTGTCTTTGTTTTAAGGCCTGTTAACAGCCAATATGTCTCTGATTCATCTTTGTCCTGGCCCTCCCAAGAACCTAACCCTGTATGTAACATTTCTACCTAAGTCTCTTCTCATCATAATAAACTCAGGCATTGACTTTTGCAAATTCAGTCAAAATGTGCCTCTCTCTCTCTCTTCCCAGCTTGTTTTCCTTATGTAGCTGTCAGACAGTCCTAAAGTCAAGTGATGTTTTCTGAATAGACATACATATTGATCTTTTCTTTCTTAGATAAACTAAATTCTGGTAAAGTTTTGCTCTTCTCTGTTCACTCAAAAGAAAGAAGAGAAGAGCTGTTAATCAGGGCAGAAAAGAGCAAGAGGGATTTCTGCAGACTGAAGCAGGATCTCACTCACAGGAGGGGGAAGTTCCTGCCAAACCAGGAGACAGCAGCTAAGAGATCCAGGGAGTGTGGTGGGCTGTCCCAGGTCAAGTAAAGGAGGACGCACCCTTGCCTACTACTAGCCTTACCCCAGAGATGGACATTGCCATGGATTTGTCCGCCAACCTCCCAAATGCTTTAATTTAGAAAGCCACAGATACCATCCTGCCAGTCCTGCTGTGTCATCATGCCATCTGCCCTTCTGTCCTTTGCTCAGCTCCCTCCTGGGACATCACTGGGCCTCTGACGTGAGGTCTCTCCCTCCTCATCCTTTGTTTGGTTTTGTCTTTATGAAAACCTCCACCTTGTGTTTCTCTCCCTATCTCAATAAGCAAATGATCTTAATTGCTACGAAGAGGAATTTCCAAACTTCTATTTTGTTTATGCAGATTCTCACATGAGTTTTTCACATTAGTTACAAGTCCCCGTATACATAAATGTGTGTGTGTGTGTGTGTGTGTGTGTGTATACAATAGTCTGGATAAAATCAAGCAGTTGAATATGACTTTCCTTCCACCTTTTCATCCGATTATAAGAAGGGAACTCCAAAATGCCTGGAATCATCCATGTCCAAGGAGTAAGGATGCTTGTTTGTTTCAGATGGCGGCAGAACTGGTGGGACTGGCAGGTGCCTTCAGATCCATGGAAAGTTGAGGCTAGCCTGTTGCTGGACATCAGGAGCACTGGAATGGATTGATGTCATCAGACTTCAAAAAAATGGGTCAAGGATATCTGCTAGGTGGACACCCATGTCTCAACATGAATGCAGGAACTAAAATGACACCGTCTTTTTCATTTTAGAAACACACAAGAAAGATCTTAAAGATTTGAGGATCTTATGACTATCATTATAGTATCACCCGAAAAATGTACTTTCCAAAATAATGAATGATTTAAAACAGAATATTAAAAGAATTTCCTGTTACAAAAATATGAGGAATAATTAATACCCCCTAGGCAGATTTCTATATAATCTATTTTTAATTATAAGCCTAAAAGTAAATTTAAAAGCATTTTAATCCTACATAGTCAACACATCTAAAAGTGCACTTTGACTTAATGTAATAATTATATATATTGTATGCATTTTTGTGTGCCTATTAATGTATGTGTGCACTAGTTCACTAATGTGATCATAGCTGCCAAACTTCACATTTGTTTTCAGCTCATATTTTTATTTCTATTTATTGATCTCTATTTGTGGTGGCTTATTTCCTCCTTGTAGAATTATCTGTTTAGGTTTTTATATTAAAAAAAGGAAAAGACAAGAAAAGCAGTTGAAACTGTTACATAGATATTCAAGGGAATCTAAACTCACTTGGAATATTAAAGGTGGAACCTTTAAACTCAGCTATTGCCAACCGAATTGCTAGGCTCAATGTTTACATGCAGCTACAAAAAAGATCCTCAAAAACTGTGACATCAAAGTTACACAGTTTGGTTATGGTGCATATATTCAAACCGAAAGTTCTTACTGGACCATTAATCTTCACCGCGAAAGACATGACAGAATGCTCACAGTTTAATGAACATCAAGAGAATGTGATGGTGAAATATAAGATAAGGTCCTAGATTGGCTCTTAGAGCAGATCAGGAGACTCGAGGGAAAACTGGGGATACAGGAGTAAAGGCTAGTTCTGCTAATAATATTACACCACAGCTAACTTCCTTTTTTCTGAGAATGAATCCATGATAATGTAAACTGTTAACCTCAGAGAACCAAGGGGAGGATATATGCCAATGTTTCATAATCTCTTTATAGCTTTCCTTTACATCAAATATTATTTTAAAATATTTAAAAATGAGAATTTGTGTACTCATGTTCTAGAAATGAAAAAAGTTTTCCCTGTATTCTGCCTGTCACTTATTTTTAGTTAAAAATCATGAATTTAGTAAACTTATTTCTCACTGTGAACACTGAAGTTTTATTAAATTACCTATTCCATATGTGTTTGTTCATGGAATATATAACACCTATATAGGGAAAGATTATATTTTTTCCTTTCACTTGCTCTTATATAATTTTGATTCTAAGAAAAACTCATTTGGGTGAATAACAAAATGTTCTTTCAAAACAATATCATCTACTGTTCACAATGTATTTGCTGGCTTTCTTAGCTGTGGAGCACATGGTGATGTGGTGTTTATTCTGAAGTGATATGAATTACCTCATTCAAAATGGAATATAAATATCTATAAAACAAATAATCCAACATGTAATTTATATGGAGACAAACAGGTCAACCTTACAAAATGTTTCTAATATTTTTTTCAGTAACATTTACTTACTATTTTCAATCAATTCTTCATGGTCAGTAATGAAATTATACTTGATAGAATATAATGTCTCCAACAAAGCAGAAACACAACTGGAATAATTAATAGTAGTGTGACCAATAGTGTATCATTTACCACATCCCCCCCCCAAAAAAACTAAAACTAGGATATTACATATCTAATCAGCAAAAAAATAATAAATAAAAAATTGGAGAGTAAATGAAGAGAAATACTTCCAGTGATATGCTCTTTCTCCTGTGTCCTATGTTCAGTGTAGGAAGAGAAGTGAAACCATATATGGGACAATATACAACCAGTCATACCTGTGTGCATTTCATGTACTATTGTTATGATAATATGATAAAACATTGTGGTCTATATTGGCTAGAATAGTGTCAGGGGGAGAGAGAGAGAGAGAGAGAGAGAGAGAGAGAGAGAGAGAGAGAGAGAGAGAGAGAGAGAGAGAGAGGTGTTCCTACCAATGCAATGGGATAGTGTGAAAGAGAACAGACAAAAGAATCACTTGGAAAGTCTTTGCATATTTATCATGGCACGGACATGTTTTTGGCGCAAGGACTGGATCAGAGTGAGAGTAAATAGGCAGGAAATGGTGATGGAGGAAGGACTGAAGTCGGCTCAGAGCTGTGGGTCTCACACTTTATGAGATGCAGTGCCATTTATGGTCCTTAACAGCCTGACAGCATTTTTATTTTAGAAAGGTCAGCTCTAATTTGATTTGAAGAAAGGTCTCTAGATGAGCAAAGAAAGATACTATTTAAAACCTCTCTTTAAATAATGCCATTGCAACGTTGCTAATGGCAGAGGAAAGAGAATCATACTTAGGCTTCTGCAGGGGAACCACAAAAGAGTTTGAAGACTCAGGAATTCAACTCTAGAAATGAATATTCCATATACAAATTAGAAAATAATTGTAATTATTCTTCTCTGATGACAGTTTTTCTAAGGAATGTAGAAAGGGCCCAAAAGCCTCGGTTTATTCCTTAATATCATATTTAACCACTAAAGGTGTCGAGCCAGTTTAGGAAGAAAAATAACACAATTTTATAAATTATAGAAGAGGTGTGCTTAGCATAAAAAATACACCATATGTAGACAACTGAAACAAAACAAAACAGAAACAACAAAACCAAGTATTCTAATCAATTTAACATAGGAATAATTGTACAAGAATTTACTTGTCATGAAAACTGTGTTGGGAAATCTATACATTACAGGAGATCAATTACATTTTAGAGATGATTTTGTTAGAATTCTAAAATTGGTCAAAGTTGTATTTGGTCAACTCATAAGTAAAACAGTCTTTTTTCCTGCTGATAATATGATACCATGTAAAATTTTCTTAAAATTTGCATTCGGTTTGCATTGGAAATAATTTTGCAAGCCGCCGCGAACTCAGCAATCCTCCTGTCTCTGCCTCCCGAGTGCTGGGATTACAGGCGTGAGCCACCACGTAGGGCATTGTAGTATGCGGTGTTGATTGTTGGTGGGTGTGTCTCCACGCCCAGCATTGTATGTGGTTACCGGGGATCGAACTCAGGACCTTGCGCTTGCGAGGCAGGCGCTGGAGCCACTGAGCTAACCCTCCAGCCCTATTGGAAATAATTTAAATTCTTAACATTGTTGAGAATTCATTCTCAGTTCAATGTCTCCATTATCCCTTTTCCTCTAAATAAGGAGTGCTTAGCAAGCACCCTTATCATAATTCATTCTTCCAATTACATTTCCGTTTCCTTCAAAACTGCAAATTTATTCGAACTTAATAATATGTTGAAGTTTTTTACCAAGCTCCCTTCTATGCTACTAAGAATTTTTAAAGCCTTTGTGTTATTTAATACAAAGTCATACACTACTGGATATCTAAGGTCCAAAGTCACATGCTCTTATGACATATTTACACATTTACATGTCTTGAAATCTTCAGATAAATACCTACTTGGCTGAGGAAAAAAATCTTAAAGAACAGTATAAATGAACACCACCACATATAAATTCATGTTACTCTGGCAATCAAAGTTTTCTTCTGATTTATGGAGCACAAGGATCTTACTGCCCTAATTATTTTCTGTTGTTTATACCTTCTTGTGTAATATGTTTGCTGGTCCCATTGAAAAGTTTACTAGATTAGTCGCATGAACTCATCACATCTGATTGAAAGCAGAAACAATTGTTCTCTTCCATCCCCAGGTCCCTTTCTTATGACAAAGTCCTTCCTCTGATCTGCCCCTCTGCATTCCCAGATAGACACATCCTACGGGAGAGGGTGCCGGTTTGTGTCTGTGAGTGTGAATGACAAGTTAAGTAAAATGATTTTCAGCTTCGGTGTCACTTTGACTTCAAGTATACACAAGTCAAGCCACAATGTGTCATGTGATTTTATTCACCACTCTATTGCTCGGTAATTTTTTTTTTTATTTTAGGGACCTCTTTTGTCTCCAGGAATCCAAATTCACTCAGGGACACTATGAGGGATTGAGTTTGCTAAAAAGAAATTTAACAGAGAAATAGATGTTCACAAAATTGTAATATAAAATGATGAACATGTCAGAGGTGCTTGTCAAAATGCAGAAAATATTTGTTAAGTGAAATCAATAGATCACATATAGACAATTTCCGGATCTTCTCTTTGGCATGAACACCTGTAGATGCAAATGAGCTCTAGAAAGTAGGACAGCTTTTATAGAGTGGAATATTTCTATATGAAACTTGGTGTGGGAATGTGATGAGGGAAAGGAATAAATATGACACAGAAAGCAAAACATATACTGGTACAAATTCCCCAATATTAAATGTGATTCTGAGATGTATATAAATTGTACCAATAAAGAATTCAATTAAAAAAAAGAAAATATAAACTGAGTTTGTCTTTGTCTGTATGAATTAATACATTTTTTAAGAAAAGAAAGTCAGTTTATACATTTTAAAAAATTGAGTTCATTGATATATTTTAGGTGTACATTATGATCATTCATCATTGAGAATTTGTTCTTTTACATGATATAACTTGATTCCTCTTTTCCAATTTCCCTGAAAATTTATTTGTTTTGAAAACTGAAAAAGTGAGAGGAAAACAATATCAAAGAGAAAAGAACAAGTACATGGAAAAGAATAGAAAAATCATTGGTTTTCAAATCATGCTCTCAGTAGAGAAAAACAGCAACATCACAGAATTTATCAGAAATACTAATTCATAGGCTCAGTCTAGACCTAAGAATTCAGAAAGTGAGGGGCCAGAGAGTAGTAATCTATTTATTTACATGATCTCCATAAGATTCTGAAGGATAGGAAAATCCATTGTCGACAAAGCCAATCTTAGAAGAATGTAACCATTTCCCCTAATATACAAGGGTGTGTGCTGAAGGTAAATTCAACATGTCTACAGTCATGAAGCCTTGAATCCTCTGGATCTTGTCTGACTGTAACTTCAGTGTTCACTTAATAGGTAATTAGGTAATACTGAAAAATAGAACTAAAATATTCATAATAACTTTCTAAAACAACTTTGGGGCCAGGGATTTAGCTTAGTAGTTCTGGGGTCTCCTGCGCTAGTACAAGGTCCCAGATCCAATCCCCATTAGGTAACCACATACCACAGTGCCTGACCTGGTGACTCACACCCACCAGCAATCAGTATCACATGCCACAGTGCTGGGCGCTGTGGTTCACGCCTGTAATCCCAGCACTCGGGAGGCAGAGGCAGGAGGATTGTTGAGTTTGAGGTTTGCCTGGGTTACATACTGAGCTCAAGGCCAGCCAGAACTACAAAGTGAGACACTGTCTCTAACAAACAAACAAACAAATAAAAAATAACTTTGGTAACACTATAAATATTTAAATAGGTTCATGAAAAGTGAGACCAACATATATGTGTATAGATATGGCAAGGAATTTTGCATCTCTTTCCACAAGTTTTCTTTATTCTGTAATGATATCTTCATTCAGTTCATAAATGACCCTTTCTTTGTTTCTGATCAATGGAAAAAGAGGAATTCAGGAAGTCACTTTCTGAGAATTCAAATTGGTGTTCCTTCTGCTTCAGTGATAGATATCCTCCTCAGTAATAGATATTGAAGGTTAGTTCATAGAGAGGAGAGAAGACAGTTAATGATATATAGGACACTGCTAACTTTTTTTCTGAACAGACAAGGGACTTTAGAGTCAGGAATAATATGTATGATTTTAATTTATTTTGACTTTAAATAAAGAGAAGATAGAGAAAAAACGAAGGAAAAAGAAGGGAGCTTCCTCTTCCTTTAAGGCCTATTGACAGAATCCAAGGGCCTGCCAGCTCCCAGAGTCCATGGAGAGAACTCAAGGCTCTCGCCCTCTGTGTTCTCTTGCTATTTGTCTGTGTATCTCTGTATTTATCTCTCAGTCTCTCTCTGTTTCTCTCTTTGTCTATGCTTCTATGTCTTTCTGTCTGTCTCGGTCTCTCTGTCTCTGTTGCTCTGTCTCTTTCTGTCTCTGTCACCCTCTGTCTATGTCTGTCTCTCTGTCTGTCTCCCTCTCTCCCTTTCTTCATCTTGCTTCTGGGCATCATTAAACCCAAGATGTTTTGTCTTCTTGCATACTAGATAGGCCATTTCATTTAAAAAACAAAACATATCTTCTTTACCCAGTCTAGAGTTGATGGGCATTTGGGGTGTTCCAAGATTTAGCTATCACAAACTGAGAAGCTATAAACATGGGTGCACATATGTCACTGTGATAAGAATCTTGTAATTATTTGGTGTATATCCCAGCAGGAGAGTAGCTGGGCAAATGGAACCTCTGATACTAGAAGTTTTCAGGAGTCTCCACACTGATCTCCATAATGGTTGTTTAAGTCTACATTTCCACCAACAGTGGAGAAGCGTTCCTTCTTCTCCACAATCTCACCAGCATTTGTTGGTGGTTAATTTTGATACAGCAGCTATTCTTTGTGGGGTGGGATGATATCTCAGTGTTGTTTTCATCAGCATCTCTCAAATGACCAGTGACTTTGAGCATTTCTTCACAACATTTCTTAGCTGCTTTTACTTCTTCCTCTGACAAGAGTCCGAAGATGTGTTTTTTTTTTACATAAATGTAGTATTACTCTGCCAGAAAGAGTGGTGAGGTTGAGTCATTTATACTCAAATGGATGTACCTTAAGGAAATACTCATAAGTGAAATAAGTAGGTCACAGATTTGTAAAAATTGTATCTTTTCTCTGGTAAGAGAAACTGAAGTTGTAAATTAGTTATAGAATTCACAATAATATTGTTAAATAGTAAATATCCAAAGAGAAATGGGATTTAGGGGTAAATAATGAAAGGAAAAAAATTGATGGTAGGAAAAAAAAGGACACAAAGATTGTGTATATAGGACCAGGGGTTGTAGGGTGTGTAGGGGAAGGGAAAAATGAGAATTAAGTTGTGTCATGTACCGGTTCACATTCTTAATGTTGAGTATAATTGTAATGTGTATATATAATGTACTAATAAATTAAATTTATAAAAATACTAGGTAGGCACTCTACCCCTAGATCAATGTCTAATTCCATCATTTTGACCTTGAATTAATTTCATTTCATAATTAGGTTTATAAGGCAAGGCCCAGATATATTATCAATATGCATGAATTGGAACAAATAGAAAAAAAAACATTACTTAATGAAGATTATGTAATTAACAGTACACCTTGAACCTAGCAATTATGAGATAACTCCTATTATAAGCATTGTATTCATTCATATTTCTTTTCCATATTGAACAATGATCTAACATAAAATCTTCAGTTATCATTAGTGGTGCAGTAGGATGTAGTGAAATGGAGGTAAAATTATTAAAATTTGACATAACTTCATTGATAGATAAATGTATTCTGAGTTTATTTCTGTTGATATTTGATCACAATCTGGATACCTACTGAAACATATTGAATTATTTTATTTATACAGATCCAAAATTTAAGCATATTTTTTCTGAAAAATCTGCTTATTTAATTTAAAAAAGCATCCAGTGTCAAAAAGTTTATTTTTTTTCCAGTGGGCTCCATAATGGACACAAAAGCCAGTCTAGAAGATTGAATATACTGACTTATTTTTGATGATTAATGCACATTTTTGGCTAAAAATACGTTTTATTCATTGAATCTGGGAAGTAAATTCCACTGAAAGTAAGGAATTACTCATATATTCTTGGAATAATATTTTGGGCTTAAAACTTAAATGAAATCGAAAAATAATTATCTCAATGACAGAATGACACTAACTCCAGTTTAGTAGTAGAATTCTACATTCTTGCTCGATGGATTGTGTTAAACTTCGTTTCTTCTTTCTTTAGCATTATTTTATTACTCCTAGTAATTTTTACATTTCTTTACATGAATAATGGTCCTATTGTGTTTGTAAGTACTGTTGTTCTTTGGCTGTTGTTAAATAAGAAGAAAATTGATGGTTTAAGATGTAAATGTATATTGTGAGATGTATATAAATTGTACCAAGAAATGATTCAATGAAAAAAATGTAAATGTATTACCATAGAGTTCAGGAAGTTGGAAGTTTAAACAAGAGTCTCTGTTTCAGCGGCAAGATGATACCAAAGCTGTCTTTTCTTTCCGATGGATTTTGAGAATGATTTTCATCACTTTTCTAGCTTTGAGGAGTCATCTATAATCATTGTCTCATACCATTTTCTCTATCTCCAAAGCCAATGATAGAGGATTGACTCCTTCTCAGTATGATGTCTATCATTTTTCTGAAGCCAGAAACATTTTAAGAATTTTTGTGATTAAAATAGAACCAATTACATAATATGTAGATATAGATATCTTTATGTATATATATATATATGTGTGTGTGTGTGTGTGGTGTGTTCATTCATATGTATGTGTATTCACTACTACCCAATTACAGCACCCTCAGACAGTACTAAACAATCTTAAAATGATTATTTATCTCAAGGAAAGAAATGTGTAATTTGAAGACACACATGAATGGCCAGTTTATTTCAGCACTAGTAATAGAAGCCAATAAGCTGACACAATTTAAGAGTCTATCAAATGAGGAATGCACGAAGGAAGTTTGGTTCCTGTAAACAACAGAAAGCTATTCAGCTGTATGAAAAATGGAATCATATAATATGGACATAACTGGAAGTCGTAATGTTAAGCGAAATTAGCCAGGTACAGAAAAATAATTATCACACAATCTCACTCGCATTTGGAATCTAAAAAAAAAAAAGTGTTGATCTCACAGGAGTGGAGAGTAGAAGGACGCTGCTGGCGGCAGGTGAACGCGGAGTGGAGACGCGTGGTAAAAGGTTTATTAGTGAGTACGAAGTGGCAGCCAGCAGCAAGACTCCCGAGTAACTATCACACTCCTGGTGTATTACTGCACTTTGCAGGCAGGGTAGGGCAAACCTGCCATAAATTTCAAAAACCGAGAAAAAAATTTGAAAGTTTTTCGACAAAGAAATAATAAATGTTTGAGTGAGTAAATATATGTGGAATTAAAGATCACGTATGATCACATTAAAGATCACATGAGAAATACATCTATATAACAGTACTTGGATATCCTTGAATATGGTTGATTTTTGCCTTATTATATATTGACTAATATTATTTAATATACTATATATTAAATATGTTTAACAGAGAAAATGTATTCATAAAACTGTCTCAGACTGAACAAATTTTCAAATCATTAACATACGTAGCATATTATGCGAAATATTTAGAAGTGTTTCCTGTAGTTATTCTCCTCCTATAATGTCTTAGATCCAACACAGATTAATAGTAATTAGAAGATAAATCTTGTTCTGAAGGAATTTGTGGTATAGTGAAAGAAATATATGTTAACTAGATGGGCATTGTAATAATTGTAGGTGACAATCTCAGCTGTCACATTCTGTAAATCTTTGGTCTCATGGTACTTACTCTAAAAACACTTAAACTAGGTCGGTAAATTAAAGAAACATTTCTGAAAATTAGATGCGAACAAAAGGAAATGGTTGAATAGTATCTGCACATTCTAATGAGGTTGGTGCTGGGGACCGGGGAAGTCCTTCGGGCTCATAAGAACTCTCGTTCAGTCGTGGGAGTGGAACGGACTAGTCCGAGAAATCAAAGCTGAATGTGATCGTGCTGAGGTCTATGCAGGAGTGATACATACCGAAGTCCAGAGGGGCAGGAGCCAGACTTCACAGAGCTCTATAGACCATGCCAAGAAGTGAGAAATGGAAAGAGGGAGAGTGACATTACAGAGCTTCCACAGACTGCTGGGGTAGAAAGCTGGGAGCAGCCTGGGGAAGACCCATAGTGGAGACAACTTCATAAATTAAAAGAAACTTTAACTAAAAAGTGATGGTTGACAAATATCCTGTATACAATCTTAGAATAGTTTTGATAATCATATACCAAACATGTCACAATCAAATGTGAAAAATAAACTCAATACCCCATTGCACCAATTTGAAATGGCTTGTATTAATAGTAATTTCAACACAAGAAAACATCGTAACAGTGTGTGTGTATGTGTGTGTGAAAGACAGAGAGAGAGAGAGAGAGAGAGAGAGAGAGAGAGAGAGAATTATTACAACTATGATGTAAGGAAAATAAGCAGCTATTCATAGCTTTTACTAATCCAAGACAGTTTTTTTTTTTCTTTTTCCCTTGAGGTAAGGTCTTGTTCTGTAGTTCAGGCTGGTCCTGAGCTCATTGTGTAGCCTAGGCAAACCTCAAACTCTGCAATCCTCCTGCCTCTGCCTCCCGAGTGCTGGGATTACAGGCATGAGCCACCACGCCCAGCACTGTGGTATGTGGTATTGATTGTTGGTGGGCGTGAGTCACCACGCCCAGCGTTGTACATGGTTACCAGGATCAAACTCAGGACCTTGTGCTTGCGAGGCAGGCGCTGCAACCACTGAACTAAATCTCCGGCCCCAGTCCAAGACAGTTTTAAAAGAAAAATTAACTGTCTTGTTCAAGGTCATTAAAATAGTAAATAATAATAAAAAGTAAATAGTAAATTAAAACATTTTATTCATTTCATTGCTTTGTTTCTTGTTACCTATGATGGTTAAATCTTTTCTTTTGTCACATGAAATCTATGTCCTTGATACTAAGTGAAATAAATCAGACATAGAAGGTTGAATATTACAGGGTTTCTTTTATAATAAAAGACCCCAAAGGCAAATAATTTTTAAAGAGTAAAATAAACAGAACATTTTAAGAAATAGGGAGGTAGATACTATAGAAATTGAAAGGGCCTGAGGGAGAGTCAGGGAGAGGGGATTTGGGGGAAAAAAAGTAAAAATGGTGCAGCAGAAATACGTATCAGTACTACAAGCTGAATGTAATTAATATGCATTGCAAATATTTTCTAATATGAAGTTTGGAACAAAAAACTGTAGGCACTCTTGAACAATGAACACTTTTTCAAACCCTCAACGACAAGTGCACTTACCAGTGTTTTTTCAGTTTTATTTTGGTCCCCTTCTGCTATCCTTCACCATAATTACAACAAAAATTATGACAGTAAATATAACAGTACTTCAAATCTTCCCAGTGGTTCAATTTATTTTACCGATGTTAGCTAAAAATACTGATTCTACAGAATAAGTAAAGTGCAAGCATGTTTGTAGCTCAAGCAAATTTGAAGTGTACTTTAGATAGATTTTGGACAAATATTATCTGGTGTTAATCTCCAGTATATAATAAGAGGCAAGCACCTCTAAGCAGAATTTAAGAGTTATTTCCTTCATTAAATTTTCCTCCCGAGTGGTCAATAATCTTAATTTTTAAGTGCTAAATAAAGACCCAAGGATCAAAGTAGCTAAGGAATTACACAATCTGAAGTGGAAATCCGTTAAAGAATTATGTGGAAAAGGGAACAGGCCATGCACAATAAGCCAAAATCGCTGACAGGGTACTCATAATAAGTTCTTTCCCAGAGGTTTCATTGTGGTTATTTAAGAAATCATTCAGTTAGGAAGTGCAAAGAAATTCCCTGAATAGATTTTTAGATATTTTAGTTTTTAAATACACAGAAGGAAAGGATGAGAAATGTTTATAATATAAGCAATAAAAATTGGGAAAATAGGCAAACTGAATTCACTGTTTGTATTTACTCAAAATTTAATATTTTCAAAGCTTCCCAAAGTAAATTTATTTTACATTTTGTAAAAGATTTTCCTCCTTTCATTGTGGTTGTATATGTCTTTTTTCTGACATTTTAATGGAACCATACATTCTTTAGCACAGTTGCTTTGTAATGCCTAAAATTTTAGGAAAAGTAAATTTTACAGGTTCCTTCGTGTTTTTATTATATTCATCTTCCTTCTTCATGATTAACACAGACTTACCAGTTATCTGTCTTCTCTTGAGAAGTTTTGCATTGAAAAAAATGGAAAATTTCTGAAGGTAAGTGTATGCAATTCCAAAGAAAATCATCTTGGAAAATTAGCATTCCATCATATATTTATTTTAAGTGTTTTTCTAAGAATGGCAATCTTTCTAGAAATCAGAGAAATATATTAAACACTTATGAGAAATCATTTTGACAAAGAGGATAGGTAAGAAAAGAAATTAGACACATATAAATTAGAACCTTGATTTTATGACCTAGTGATGACAAATATTTCAAAATTAATTGAATATTTCATATGAACTGAAACAATTCTACTCTTCTTCTTTTTTTTTTTTTTTTTTTTTTTTTTTTTTTTTTTTTTTTTTTTTTTTTTTTTTTTTTTGCGACTGGGTCTCGCTTTGTAGTTCAGGCTGGTCCTCCCGAGTGCTGGGATTACAGGCCTGAGCCACCACGTCCGGCATTGTGGTATGCGGTGTTGGTTGTTGGTGGGCGTGTCTCCACGCCCAGCATTATATGTGGTTACCGTGGGTCGAACTCAGGAACTTGTGCTTGCGAGGCAGGCGCCAGAACCACTGAGCTAACCCTCTGGCCCAACAATTCTACTCTTAACAATTTTAATTTACTTCATGAAATAATTGAGACAAAATAATTTCCTTGACTTACTACATATCAAATTACATATTTATCTTTTTTTTTTTCACTATGTGCTTCAGACTAATTTTTCTAAAATATTTCTTATCCAAATCCACAATATCTGAAGCTAGAAAAATAGAGCTAAAAGTATGATTGAATTCTGACTTTTTTAAAAGATGAAGAAATTAGATTTTTCCTGAGACTCTCACTGTCACCCAAAGAAAAGAATCCATGAGATTATGGGGGGGGGGGTTCATCCCCATATAACATAAAGTTTCTTTCTTTTTCTTTCTTACTTGCTTTTTTTTTTTTTTTTTTTTTTTTTTTTTTTTTTTTTTTTTTTTTTTTTTTTTGTATTTTTCTTTTAGAAGATGTTCTACAGAGTTTGGAAAAGTGAGCCTGGTCCCCAATTATTGTATTTACGTATTGGTGTTTGCAGTATGTACAGACTGCAAACCTTGTGTGGAAATGCTGCCTGACCATAACACGTCTTGATTGCTTTTCCTCCCTTTTCCTTCTCTCTCCTTTCCATTTCACCATCTCTTGCTCTCCCTCCCATATGAGTTAGTACCAATATTTTAACTTTTCATTCTAATTTAGGTTGCAGTTTTATGCTTGAAGACAACTATGCAAAACTCTGCACACAATATTACCAAAAGATTGGGGATCTGCAATCTACAAAGCCTAGGTTACCAAAAAGTGTATTAAAAATTTTTCTCAGGCCGGAGATTAACTCAGTGGTTGCGGCACCTGCCTCGCAAGCGCAAGGTCCTGAGTTTGACCCCCGGTAACCACATACAGTGCTGGGCGTGGAGACTCACACCCACCAGCAATCAATACCGCATACCACAATGCCGGGCGTGGTGGCTCACGCCTGTAATCCCAGCACTCGGGAGGCAGAGACTGGAGGATTGCTGAGTTCGAGGCTTGCCTGGGCTACAGAGTGAGTTCAGGACCACTACAAAGCGAGACCCTGTCTCTCAAAAAAAAAAAAAAAAATCTCCTGCAATCCAGTGACAAGCTTCATAAGTTACATTACTGTACCGTGGTGGCACTCTTTGACCAATGGATTTTAATTTCAAACTACAGTACCTAACTGTAACTCTGCTATTAATATGCATTTTTCATTATGATTTGGTTCAAAAATTAATAATATTAATTTGAGGTGCACTAAAAAATTTTCAGACATTCACCATATTTTGACTTACTGTACAATGCTACTATAGTGAATTTTTCTGTAACCTGTTGTGTCCAAATTATGAAAAACATCACCAGAATCATGAAAAAAAAACATTATTCTGAAGAAAAGATATTTCAAAACTTAAAATCTGAGGAGTATAGCTGAGCGTGGTGGCTCACGCCTATAATCCCAGCACTCGGGAGGCAGAGACAGGAGGAATGCTGAGTTCGAGCCTTGCCTGGGCTACATAGTGAGCTCAGAGCCAGCCTGAATTACAAAATGAGACCCTGTCTAAAAAAAAAAAAAAAAAAAAAAAAAACTGAGGAGTATAGTGGCTCACACCTGTAATCCAAGCATTTGGGAGGCAGAGGCAGGGGGATTGCTCAGTTCAAGGCATGCTGGGGCTACAGAGAGAGCTCAGGGCCAACCTGAATTACAAAGCAAGGCCCTGTCTCAAAAAACAAACAAACAAACAAACAAACAAAAAATACATTCTGAAGAGTAAATTAAGAAACCAGCAATTCTGGAGTTTTGCTCTTGGAATAATTCCACGTATTTCCATCAATATTTTAGCATAATAAATATTTAACCTAATAAATTTTAGATTAAAAATATTAACAAATGTAAGTTTAGTTTTTTAGTAAAATTGTTGGAGTCATCCCACTAAAAAGCAAAATAACATTGCAATTGTTTCCAAAATAATTATAAATGCACTCTAAATTTTCATGAGATGTTTGCTTATAGATATTTGCATTGTTCAGTGTTATCTTAGATTTGATATTGCTTTTAAACTGTCAAATAACTTTGATCAAAACTGCAGGCATTTTATAATGGTTTATGTAATAAAAAGAACTCTGAGCAAAATATAATTACATTACCTTTGACTACATGCATATTTATATGTTAGGAAGACATAAAAGTAATTTCAAGATAGAAACAATCTGTGGAACTATATTAATCAGTCTTTTTTAACACAAAGTGAATGGAAGGCTCCTATTCTAATAATTACATCAAATTATTCATTTTCAAAAAGGACAGTTGTTACAGTCGCATGTGTACAAATCAGTAATTTGTAAAACTTCACTTCAATAAATTGTCTCAGAATATATCTAAAGGTATACTTAAACTGCGCTATATAAAAACATGACAAGTTAGAAAATCTCATAATATAAGAGCTTTTGGTCTAAAATGATATATCAGAAAATATAAAATCAAATTACACGAAAATAATACCAAGGAAAGAAATTACATGAGTGTTATCAAATGTCTGATCTTATGAAATAAATTCATTAATGAAAAATATTTTATACAAGAAAAACAGTAAAAAGTAGATGTGCATTCATTTTTGATACCTATTTTTGAGGAAGAACTAAAAGCAGCCAGGAAACAAAGAAATGTTTCCCATCACTTGCCATTCGAGAGACGCAGGTAAAAACAACACTTAGATTTTCTCTCTCTCCACAAAGAATGGCTGCTATTGTGAAATTACCAAGCAATAAATGCTGGAGAGGCTGTGGGGAGAAAGGAATCCTTCTCCACTGTTGGTGGGATTGCAGACTTGTGCAAACATTGTGGAAGTCAGTGTGGAGATTCCTCAGAAAACTAGGATTAGAGGTCTCATTTGACCCTCTATTCCCCTGCTGTGTATATACCCAATGGAATTAAAACAACCATATCATAAAGACATATGTGCACACATGTTCATACTAGATTAGTTTGTAATAGCCCAATCTTGGAAACAATCCAGATGCCCAACAAGTGTAGAATGGATATGGATAGATGTGGTTTTTCTATGAAATGGAGAATTACTCTGCCATAAAGAATGACAAGTTTCATTCATTTATGTGCAAATGGATACACCTTGAGGACACACTAATAAGTGAAATAAATAGATCCCAGATGCGTAAATACCATATCTTTTTTCTGGTATGAGAACTTGTAGATGTAAGTGAGTTCTAGAATGTATCATAGATTTTGTGAAATAGGAAATATTCAAAGGGAATGTGGTAGGGGAAAGTAATGAGGGGAAAGAATACATATGACTTGAAAAGACAAAAGAAAGCACATGTAAATAAGAGGTGGGTGGTTGTGGGTGGGTAGGGATATGAGTAAAAATTAGAATTAACTCATGTCATATACTGATACAGATTCCCCAATGTTGAGTGTGATTGTAGACTGTAAAATGTACAATAAAGAATTCATTTTTAAATAGATGTTTGTGCAAGTAATCTTTGAGCAATAAATTTTGGTGATTATATAATTTGAAAATATGCCAAAAAATCAGAATGCATATTATTTGTGGTGAAATAAGGAATTCTTAAAAGAGCATTTTAAGTTTTATGTAACAGTCTTTTTAAAGCATTAATCACTTACCCAAATTATTGAGAAACTGTGTTTTCCCCAATCATATTTTTTAATTTGAATCTTTATTGGAACATTATGAATATATCTGATGATCACACACAATATTGAGAATTTATACCAGTGTATGACACAATTTAATTCTAATTTTTCACATTCACCACCCACCCTACAACTCTCCACCACCTATATACATAAGCTTTGTTTCCCTTTTATTACCATCATATCTTTCTTTCCCCTTATTACTTACCCCCTATACCCATTTTCCTTTGAATATTTTATGTTTCACAATATCTACCATATATTCTAGTGCTCACTTACATGTGGTTTCTCATACTAAAGAAGGAATACAATATTTACAGATCTGTAACCTATTTATTTCACTTATGAGTATGTCCCAAAGATACATCCATTTGAGTATAAATGATGCAAACGTCATTTTTGGCAGAGCAATATTTCACTTTATAGAAAAACTGCATCTTCTTATCCAGTCTCACTATGGCACCTTATCTTTGACAACGGAGCCAAATATCCTCAATGGAGGAAAGATAGCCTCTTTAATAAATGTTGCTGGAAAATCTGGCTGTTAACTTGCCAAAGACTAAAGGTAGGTACATTTCTTTCACCATGTACTAAATTAAAATCAAAATGGATTAGAAACCTAAATATTAAAACAGAAACACGATACCTTCTGCAAAGCACATTAGGTGGAACTCTTGGAGACATTGATTTAGAAAAAGACTTTATGACTAAAACCTCAAGAACTAGCAGAAGAAATGAACAGATGGACACTCATTCTATTGAAAAGCTTCTGCACAACAAAATAAACCACTGGCAGAGTGAAAAGACAACCAACAAATTGATTTTTAAAAATTACCAGCCGTTTCTCAGACAGAAGGCTACAATCTAGAATATATAAAGAGCTTTAAAAAATTCAGCCTCCCCTCAAATTTAATGGCCCGGTTAAAAAAAAAAAAAGGTCATCTGAAATGAATAGAAACTTTTCAGAGGAAAAAGTAAAAGCAGCTAAGAAACATTTGAAGAAATATTCAACATCACTACTCATTTGAGAAATGCAGATGAAAACAACAATGAGATTCCATCTCACTCCACAAGAATGGCTGCTATCTCGAAATTAACCACTATGAATGCTGGTGAGGCTGTGAGGAGAGAGGAACCCTTCCTCCACCTTTTGGTGGGAATACAGTCTAGTACAACCGCTATGGAGATCAATGTGGAGATTCCTCAAAAAGCTTGGATTAGAGATCCTATTTGACCCTATTAGTTCCCTGCTAGTATGTATCTGAGAGAATTAAATGATTCATAACACAGCAATATATGTGCACCCATGTTCATAGCACATCCCCAATCATATTTTGAAGGAACTTTTATTTTACTCTGAAAAGAATCTAGAAAAGAACATTAAGTCTTGACTTTGTGTTGCTTTTTTCAAATACAGTTTCTACTGCCTGCATTTTTCAAAGTGCCTACAGTCCTCCTTCTCTGTATTTAGGTATCTAGGGCAGCAAACCACTTCAGTCCACAAGGGAGCCCCTTGGAGTGTTTTCATTGCAGTTCATTAAGTTGTACCCTATTGGTTTAGAGTTAATAGGCTTCCAAGCACCTAAGTCACTACCAGCGAGGAATTAGGCCCTTAGAACTGGCTACACATGGATGAGAGGGTAACAGTTAAGATATCAATTTGTCTTCTACAACAGAATAATAATAAAAATAACTAAATTCATTATAACAAATCATGGGTTGTAGTCATTTCATCTGCAGGATACTTTGACTCAGTCAGACTTTGCTATGAAATACTCAGAGTGAATACATTATATAAAAGTTTATATTTTTACACTGGTGATCATAGAGTAGTTTTTTTCAAAATTTTCATTATTTAAATAATTAAAATCTATATTTATTGTAAGAAATGTCCTTATTATTTTAATTCCTATTAAGATTAGCCTAATATGGTGTTATTTAATAAAATGTTATGTAATAAAAAGTTATGTAAACCAGTAATTCATAGTGTATGAGGATGGGTTTAAAGAGAGAATACATTATTGTCTTGCATTGCACAAAAGCAGACAATTTATATACGTTGAATCTTACCTTGTATTTTAATTTATTTTGTATTATCATTACTTATTCAAAAGTGTAATGGAAGTTATATGTTCAATAGTCTGTATAAGATATTTATATATGAAATTATATATTTACACATATATATGAAAATATGTATACATTTCATTTAAATATGTAATATACTCTGGTTTAGAAAATAATTTTTCAGCTTGTAAAGTCTCCTTTTTAATTGAATTCTTTATTGGTACATTTTATATACAGGTCACAATCATACTCAACAATGGGGTATTTATACCAGTATATGACAGAAGTTAATTCTCATTTTTACCCATATCCCTACCCACCCACAACCCCCCACCTCCCATATGTGTGTGTGTGTGTGTGTGTATATATATATATATATATATATATATACTCTCTTTTACTTTCCAAATCATATTTATTCTGTTCCCCCACCAAATTCCCTTTGAATACTTCCTATTTTACAAAATCTATCATAAATTCTAGAACTCATTTACAATCTATAGGTTCTCATACCAGAGAAAAGATATGGTATTTACATATCTGGGATCTATTTATTTCGCTTAATAGTGTGTCCTCAAGTGGTATCCATTTACTCATAAATGAATGAAACCTGTCATTATGGCAGAGTAATACTCCATTTTATAAAAAAAAAAACTTTTTTATCCAGTTTCAAGTTGATAGGCATCTGCGTTGTTTCCAAGATTGGGCTATCACAAATTTAGCTGCTATGAACATGGGTGTGCATATGTCTTTAAAATATCGATCTTTTAATTCCTTTGGGTATATTCCTAGCAGAGGAATAGAGGGTCACATGAGATTTCTAATCCTAGTTTTCTGAGGAATCTCCATACTGATCTCCACAGTGGTTGCACAAGTTTACAATTCTACCAACAGTGGAGAAGGGTTCCTTTCTCCCCACAGCATGTATTGCTGGTTGATTTCACAATAGCAGCCATTCTTTGGGGAGTGAGATGAAATCCCAGTGTTGTTTTCATGTTGAGTATTTCTTCATATGCTTCTTGGCTGCTTTGACTTCTGCCTCTGAGAAGTGCTCTTCATTTCAGATGCCCAGTTTTGAATAGGGTCTTTAAACTTGGGGGGACTGATTTGTTTAAGTTCTTTACATATTCTACAGAGTAGACCTCTGTCTGACAAACAGTAGGAAAATTAAAAAAAAATAATAGTAATAGTTTTGTCAGAGTGATGAGCTAAAGAGTAACAATAGCATCAACATCAGCAACAACAATATACCTAGCTAAGCACATTAGTCCAAAGGAGATAGCCCTCAAGCTTTGTCTTCCCTGGTCTGTCTCAGCGCAGCTCTGGTGTGGAATTGGGGGCTGGCCGGCAGGTTGCCGCCTTATGCACAGGTAATGGCGCAGGCCTCCTTTGTGGTCTAGGTTCCCAGCGAGTCTGCTCCCCTGCGCGCACTTGCCAGATCTCTCTCAATGCAGCTCTGTCATGGAATAAAATGTTACCTTTTTTTTTTATTTGACCAACAAAGGATTATATTTTGTTTTATTATAGAAAATCCCATACATTTTTGTTTTATAATTTATTTCAAAATATTTGTTTTGGGAAATAAAATTTTTAAAATCTACATCTAAACAACACATAAAATTCTGATAATTCAGCCCTTCATTCACTTGTTCTTCCTCTAAAATATTATTTAGTAAGTGTTGGGATGTATCAGGAAGCACATCTATGTCAGGGAATCAGTTGTGATAGTAAAAGGCATTTTCTGGCATTCTTGGTACTTACACCCTAAGGAAGTACTTGAGGAGTAAAATGAGTGAAGTAGCTGAATGAATCAACAAATAAGACAGAGAGAAAATGAAGATTACACTACGATAAAAAGTTGCAGAGTCCCCGGGCGTGGTGGCTCACGCCTGTAATCCCAGCACTCGGGAGGCAGAGGCAGGAGGATTGCTGAGTTCGAGGCTTGTCTGGGCTACATAGTGAGCTCAGAGCCAGCCTGAACTACAAAGCCAGACCCTGTCTCAGAAAAAAAAAAAAAAATGAAGAGCTATTATGGAAGTGGAAAGGAAGGGCTCTCTTACTGACATTTACTGAGACTTA
Organism: Thryonomys swinderianus; assembly: GCA_004025085.1. Taxonomy (NCBI): domain Eukaryota; kingdom Metazoa; phylum Chordata; class Mammalia; order Rodentia; family Thryonomyidae; genus Thryonomys; species Thryonomys swinderianus. The sequence continues at coordinate 7,282 of PVIC010012716.1, read as the reverse complement.
ATGACAAATACGATAAAATTGTACTAAAAATTTGAAGCAAGAGTTTAATAAGAATGAGATTTTGCATTTCTAAAGTTCTGAAATTTGAAGTAAGCTTGGAACTCTTCAGATACACAATAAAGCCAGCATCTCACTTAAACCTGGGAAAGACAGACGACCAGTGTAGTAAAGCTGGCTCTTAATGCCTTTGTTGAAAATCAGTTGGCTCCTATGTGTTTAGTTCTGTGTTTTCTACTTTTTCTGTGGGTCTACATGCCAACTTTAGGTGCAATAATGAGGGAACTTTCATTACCACAGCCTCCTGTCTTGTTTTGTGTTCTTTGACTATTGTAGCAATTTAGGATTTTATATGGTTCCATACAAATGTTAGGGTTATGTCTCAGAGATTTCTTAATCTTAATTTTCTTTAATTCTTTAATTAATTTTCTTTAATTAATTCTTTAATTAATTTTCTTAATTTCTTACTTAATAATTTTCTTAATTTCTTAGGTCACAATATCCAACACTCACAACTCAAAAGAAGAGAGGACTATTTTGGGTCACTTTAGCCCATGGCTAGCTAGCTCTAGGTCAGGACTACAAGGTAAAGGGTCATCACACAGAAAAAGGCACCCACATCTAGGTAAAAGAGAACAGAGCAAAGGAAGGGAGAATCCTCTCTAGGTCACTTTTTTTTTTTTTTTTTTGAGATAGGGTCTTGCTTTGTAGTTCAGGCTGGCCCTGAGCTCACTCTGTGGCCCAGGCAAACCTCGAACTCAGCAATCCTCCTGTCTCTGCCTCCCAAGTGCTGGGATTACAGGCATGAGCCACCACACCCGGCTCTAGGTCACTTTCTCAATGACCCATCATCCATTACCAAGCCTGGCCCACCCTGCAAATCCAAGCACCTTCTAAATGCCCTTCCCGAGTCCCTGAGACTTTGGAGAGAATCCAGATAGAAAGTGTAGCACATCATTCCTTCTAGATGTGTGAAGAATGTCACTGTTACTTTCATAGGGATTGGCATGAATAGGTAGCTCACTTTCTGCTCTAAGGGTATTATAACAATAATTATTTTTCCTGTCCATGTACATGGAACATCTCTCAGTTATTTTCACTTCTTCAAATTCTTTCATCAATGATATGTATGTTAGTTTTGGGGATCTCACACCTATTTTGCTATATTTATTTCTAGAAATTTTATTTTCTCTTGTTTTTGTAGGTATAGCAAGTGCAGTTGCTCAGATTTGAAATTATTGAGATAATTAGTTATTAATGGACACAAAAGCTACGAATTTTGTACTGCAGAAAGGACAGTCTTAAATAAATGATGGTGGAAAAAATGAGTATTCATAGGGAGAAGAATGAAGTGATTTTTTTCTCTCACTTGTTATGAAAATAACTCAAAATAAAGACATAAATGTAACACTTGAAACAACCTATTAAAATATACAATAAATATTCCAGAATACTGCATTAGGAAAGATTTTTTTTTTGAGACAGGGTCTCGCTTTGTAGTTCAAGGCAAAGATATTTTGAACAAGAACCCAAAAGTATGTTAAACAAAAGAAGACATAGATAAATGGGATAGGATCAAATTTAAAAAATATCTAGATTAGTCATCAGAATTAAAACATAGCTTGCCAGGTGTGGTGGCTCACGCCTATAATCCCAGCACTTGGGAGGCAGAGGCAGGAGAATTGCTGGGTTCGAGGCTTGCCTGGGTTACAAAGTGAGCTCAGGACCAGTCTGAAATTCAAAGAAAGACTCTTTCTAGATATAGCCAACAGAATGGCAGAAAATAGTTAAATAGCACTAATCAAAATCTGAAGCAAAAGGATCACCAATTCAAAGCCCAGGTAACCGAACCTGTCTCAACATAAAAATAACTATATATATGTCCATATTTACATCTCTTTCTTCTTCTCTCTTTCTCCCTCCAGCCACTCTCTCCAGGAATCTGAAACTGGTTCTAGACACAGAGCAAGGGAAATTGACAAATTAAGATATAGCTGCTCTCCTGTGTTAATTGCAACCCTCTTCACAATGACCAAGAAACAGCCAGCATCACCGTAAATCAAGTATTGAAAGAATAAGGAATTGTAGCACAGAGACACAGTGGAATACTATTCTAGTTACAAGACAAATGTTTGACAACATAAATATAACAAGGAGCCATTTTACTAAATGACAGAAGCTAGACAAAGAAATAACTAAATCTCACTCACATATGGCATTTGATGTCATCAAATTTGAGTGAGTCACTATTGCTACCAGAAACTGAATAGAACAGATGACAGAGAGGTAGAGGGAAAACGTTTGTAAGAGGGAAAACATTTGGAAAGGGAAGAAAAGGGAAATTTTACAAGGCTTGAAGATAAAGTAAGGTAATATATGCCAAGTTGAATCACTTGATAAATTCAATTTTGAAATAGTATGATTTGGTTGAACTTTTTTGCTGGATTATTGGCTGATAGGAGATGAAATAGTGGAAGCATCATTGGAAGCATAAAGACTACTTAAAGGCAAGAATCGAAGCTGATATGTAGAATTTCAACTCAACTATCTTTACGCACATGCTGTGGAGTGGAGTATTTTTTTTTTTAAGCGGGAATGCTAAGATTACTATAGTGTTGAGTAATTACTTTCAGAAGTAGTATAAATTAGAAAGCCAAATAAGGTAGTTCTTTGCAAATAGATGTTTAATATTGCAGGATAATAATCCCTTCTGGTTTTAGAAGCATAACAATATTTGAGTTGAGGGCCAGAGGGTTAGTTCAGTGGTTCCGGCGCCTGCCTCGCAAGCGCAACGTCCTGAATTCAATCCCCGGTAACCACCTACAATGCTGGGCATGGAGACTCACGCCCACCAGCAATCAATACCACATACCACAGTGCCGGGCGTGGTGGCTCACGCCTGTCACCCCAGCACTCGGGAGGCAGAGGCAGGAGGATTGCTGAGTTCGAGGCTTGCCTGGGCTTCATAGTGAGCTCAGAACCAGCCTGAACTACAAAGCGAGACCCTGTCTCAAAAAAAAAAAAAAAAAAAAATGAGTTGAGACCCAGGCTATATATACATTTTTCAGATTTTCTGTCTTTAAAATCTTCTCATGATAGATTCAAAAAAACAAGTTTAGAACATCCTGGTCTAATATATTTGTACTTATTCAGAAGGAGGTTATTCAGGAGTAAAGTTTAGTTCAAATATTCCATAAAGAAGTAATGGTTCCCAATATCTAATGATATATTACAACATTCTCTGAGAATTTCACACTGCAAAAGTTTTATAGGAAAATTACCAGCTGGGCACTAATGTCTTTCAGAGGACATATTCCGATTAGGAGAGGAGACTCTATTTCTAGCTATTGAATCAAGACTGTATGAAGTAGCTTTGGAAATAGAGAAACAATGTAATAATAAAGTACCTCGGGTTGGCAATCAAAATAATTGAAGTAAGAGAAATGTTGCTGTATATCATGTCAAGTTTAGGTTATTGAATAACGGGTAAATTAGAAATGTTTCAACTTTGGCTTTGTAAAGCTCCATTTCCTTTGCATTGTGTAGTGCAACTCTTCCTTTCCCCCTTTCTCCCCTTTAAAAAAAAAAGTGTATTTTTCTTTGAAGTTAAAAATTCAGAATTTGAATAAGTTTTACCTTGGACAAGAACTCTTTTGAATTTCCTCTATAATTTAAAGAGCAAGCCTAATAAATCTTAATGTACACTTTTCACATTAAATTGACAGATTTACTCAAATTAATTTGATTTAAAAGCAGGTATAATCTATTGTTAATGGAATCTAATGAAGTTATATTTTTAAGTCAGTCAACAATTTTCATAGGTTTAAAATCAGTTTATTTATAGGTCACATCCATAAGTGTTTCGTTATTCATATTTATTTTAGGGAAACAACTATAATATTTACAAAACACACCAAGTATTTTAGGGTTGGTGCATTAAAACAAAGCTTAATCCAAAACTCCACACAAGAGATGGACGCGCATAACACATTCATGTGGAGATGTAAGATCCAAACCTGCTCAGCTTTTATGTGTATTCACAAAGGCTAGATAGATAAAGGTGTATAGCAAAGAGGAAGAGATGAAAAAAAAATAATACAGTTGGAGGTCTAATAATAACTGTGTGAAACACAGTAGTAGGAATTGCCATTTGGGGAAGAGATGACCATATAAAGCAAATTCAAATCTGTTTCATTGAGTATAATTTTTACATAGAATGTGGGAAGGATTAGGACAATGCTTTGACATTACTTCTTTTCAACTACCTGGATAAATTGTATAAATTTTTACTTCTGGGTCTTTAATTCAAGGTCCCATGCTTTACTAAAACAAAAAAACACCACAGGAAAGGGTAACTCCCTAAGCAATGTTATTATTTTTTTCCCAGACTTTACTTGTAAAATTGATGCTAAATAGCTACGCAGGACAATACGAGATAAAGCAACACTAATGTAAATTGGTTGCTTTCCTTCTTACAAAATGTAGCAACATGACCAATATCTACTTGTATGTGAGAGTAACTTTGATGATATGCAGTGCAGAAAAAGTATTATAAGAGGAATTAGATAAATCAATACTTGTCATATAAAAGAACCTGAAGGATGTGTTTCTTAAAAGATGTCTCATATAAAAGACCTTAAATGAATCTACTTGGGCCAAGTTTATAGGTTTTTGATGTTTGAAAGAGAATATTCCTCTAAATCATTTAGAAGGGCTTTTATGATGTGAGCTATGAAATAAGGGTTTTTTTGATGATTCAACATACATGTCACACTTGTTTATAGATGATATATTAATACAAAGGAAGAAAAAGTACTGATTAAGTAAAATTCAGTTTGTTTTGGGGTAATGAAAATAAAACAATTCATAATCTGTGGCATATACATGGTAGCGTTTTTTTTTTACCTCTTTAATATTCAAGCCTAGTTCCTACCGGACATCCAGAATATTAAATATCAAAACTGATTAAAACTCTCTCTTGATTCTTGAGTTTTCCAAGAATTGTGAAGGCTTAAGGTTTACTCTTCAAATTGGAGTCTGATCTCCAATTCTGGTCTAAGAATATCATTAATGACCTTCTTTCCATGGTGCCTTCAATCTTAATAATTCTGTATGAATGTCAGACAAGTAGTGTAGTGTATTTGTACTTTATTTCTGTTATAGCAAAGTACAACAAAGATCAGAAAAAGCATGCTAGCATTCCAACTTGTGTAGGTTAACAACCTAGGTTTGCTTGACCTAGTTTCTCTGCCCAGGTTTCATAGATCAGAAATGAGGGTACATTTCTGGTCATCTTATTGAGAGCCTCTGGTATACTTTATGAAGAATATTCAGGTTACTGGCAGAATCTACTACTTTGTGAATCTACTACTGAGGATTAATTTCCTAACTGACTGTCACCTCCTGGCTGTGTTCAACTACAAGGGGTTTTACAAACCTCTGGATATAATCATTTTACCTTCATCAGGAAGTTATTTCAAACCCTTCTAATGAACTTTTCCTCCAGCATTTCTCTTAGACTTCAGGGGGTCTTCTGTGATTAAATATTTACCTACACAGATAAAGAGAATGTGCTTATTTTGAGGTAGATATTTTAATTCTATCTGCAAATTCATTTTAAAATACTAGCTAAACTATTATCTGATAAGACAGCCAGGGGAAAAGGAAATGAAGACATCTTCGGATTTTTGGTTCTCACATGGGCATGTCTTCAGTGAGGTCTGGAACCACCATATCTAGGCTTCCATGTCTATGCATTACATGAAGGTTTCAGCTGTAGTTCTATACTCTTCAAGGGGTATCAAGGCCATGGGGATTCCTAGTAATTGGTAAACTATATAAATGCTTATAATTTTCAGCTTGTCAAGAATTAAACTCCCCCCCCAGCCCTCAAGAATCTCAGTAAGATGACTGAAAAATGTATGACTGAAAAATGAAATACTTATCTTTCCATGAACATACTATAAAATAACATTAAAAATCAATTCAAAGATAGCTCTTCTCTTTGAAATTGATTCAAATTCTTCAGGTTAATTTAGGAACTTGTTTCTCAAGTATTGCTACACACACACACACACACACACACATACAAAATGTCACAACAACTTGACTCTAGTAGAAGGGAATCTGGATTGAAGAACCTAATATGTAGAGTTTAGATAAAAATAAATATGCTTAATTCATTTTAAAAATACAAAAAACATATCATTCAATTTAGTTTTCTGTTTTCTATGTTACATAGATAAATTGTCCTAAGTACACATTTCCATCTGTATAGTAGCAAGAAAGTACTTCAACAAAGTGTCTTAAAACAAAACAAAATAAAGCAAAACAAAACACTCTGATTTGTCCAGTTTTCTTATTTGATTTTCTTTGGTCAAGTTTTGTGTCCAGAAAACTTTCCTGAAAAACACAGAGGTTATCTGATATTTCTATGTTCCCAGTTATCTCTACCCACTGACCTTCATCTTTCCTGCTGTATTAATTCCAAAGCTTTATTCACATCCTAGTGATTGGTTCCTGTGTCTCCTACATGATTAGTAGTGACGCCACCATCAGAATTATCCACTGAAGACTCTTATTAGTTCATCCATCTTATGCTTAATGCATCAACTCTTTCCCTATAGCTTACTGGTGGAAAAACAAATAACAACAACAACAACAAGATGTTGTTAGTCCTATACCTTACACTGGAGCAAATACTTTTATGAAGCTTTCTCTATAATTTTGAATTGATGGTTCAGAGGCATTTGGGAAGCATATTAAACTCAAGTAACTAGTTCTCCAAATTTTTTCACTCAGTATATCTAGGATGAGTGTAAGATTTTGTTTTGCTAACAACATTCTGAGTACTATTGATGCTTCTTATTAGGTGAGGTTAAGTAGAAAACCCTTAAATATTCATGTCTCCATTTCTTTTTCTCTCTGCTTTCATTGTATAGTACTGCTCTTCTAAATCGGAGGGGAAAATATATGAAAGGAAAGAGAGAAGCAATCTCATATTAAGTGTTATCACCAAGAAAGGAATACATTCTCACATCTGATACTAGGTAATAAATCTACTAAGAGGAAAATATTCTGATATCAGGATAAGAAAGAAGAAAATTCTGGACTAAAAAAGGCTAAGTTACACAGAGAAAACATGAGCAAAACTCCAAAAATGTGGACAGATGGTGCTGAGATCAGACCCTATCAGGGAAGAGCAATTATGCAAAGAATAAAGAAAGATACACCTCACACTGCTACTCACTCACTTGCCTCCACAGCACTCTAGGGAATGAGTCAC
>PVIC010012715.1:0-39248 GCA_004025085.1 Thryonomys swinderianus | reverse complement strand
CAGCTTGAAGTGAAGCTCTTAGAATAAAAATATATATAAAGAAGGGCCAGAGATTTAGCTCAGGGGTTCCAGCGCCTGCCTCGTAAGGGCAAGGTCCTTAGTTCGATCCCAGTAACCACATAGAATGCTGGGCGTGGTGACTCACGCCCACCAGCAATCAATACTACATACCACAGTGCCAGGCGTGGTGGCTCATGCCTGTCATCCCAGCACTTGGGAGGCAGAGACAGGAGGATTGCTGAGTTCACAGCGGCTTGCCTGGGCTACATAGTGGGCTCAGGGCCAGCCTGAACTACAAAGCGAGACCCTGTCTCAAAAAAAAAAAAAAAGATATATATAAAGAAGGGCCAGAGATTTAGCTCAGTGGTTCCAACGCTTGTCTTGTAAGCGCAAGGTCCTGAGTTCAATCCCAGTAACCACATAGAATGCTGGAGGTGGTGACTCACGCCCACCAGCCATCAATACCACATACCACAGTGCCGGGCATGGTGGCTCATGCCTGTAATCCCAGCACTCAGGAGGCAGAGACAGGAGCATTGCTGAGTGTGAGGCTTGCCTGGGCTATATAGTGAGCGCAGGGCCAGCCTGAACTACAAAGTAGGACCCTGTCTCAAAAAAAAAAAAAAAAGATATATATTATATATAAAGAAAAAGAAGTAAAGGATGTGAAGGAAGAGGAAAGACTCAGTTATTGTAAATACTGTTATCTGAATAGAAAAATCAGTCACACCAGGTACTGGCTATTAGGATGGATAATTCAGGAGTTTGCTGAATTCAAGGCAGTATGCAAACAGAAAGAAATTATATTTCCAAACCTAACAAAAGGTGTTCATTTTGCTGACATATTGGAAAATGTAAAAAAAAAATAGAAATAAAAATACCATTCATTAATTGAAAAAAATTTGATAAATGTTACTATGATTGAAAAACAAACTAGAGATAACTAGTAAAATTTAAGTTGCATCTTTCCTACAACCAAATTAAGTGGTCTAGATGGTACTCAAAATATGCTGTAGATAAAATTAAACGGAAAACAAGCCAATGTGTAAGGAAAAGGTTTTTGTTGTAACAAAGTGTTGGGAACAATCCTGTCTGGGAGAAATAATTGGAAGGTCAAAACACCCAGGCCTTCCTGCAGACAGACTTTGGACTTAACTATTTTGCAAAGAATCCTGTTTGGGAGAAATCATTGGAACTGTCTGCCTAGGACAGTTTCCTGGCTGCCTGTGACTCTGGACTCAGCTCACCTTCAGCTCTGGTAAGGAGGACTCCGAATCATCCCACATGCTGTCATGCTTCAAGGTGGAACTGCTCCATTGCTGTGTTTACCTGCCTGCTGAGTCTTTGTTACATTCTGTCACTCTACAGGTGCTGAATACAAGTGTGGTAGGCCGGCGCCTGGGGTCTCTTGCTCCCCAGAGTAGCGTGGGTCGGGCCCAAGCCCAGCTTCTCTAAGCCTCACTTCTATCTAGACATTATTTCGCTGCGTGCCGTGGACGCACAGGAGACTAGAACCCAATCCACAGGGCCTAGTTATGTTCCCTTCCCCTGTTTCCCACAACAAAGAAACTTTATGTAATCGCCTCCCTTCATTTCTGGAGGAAGTGAGTCCACTTGAGCACCTTCTCCCGGCTTCCTGCCCATCCGCAGCATTGCTGAGGGACTGGAAACCGCTGGCTGGACCGAGACAGACACCAAGCAACACAGGAGCCGCCCCCAGGGGGCGAGGCTGGGAAAGCGGGTCCCTGGGGGGGGCGGCTCTCTGGGCAGCGACACAGGGATGGCAACATGGCAGGAGAAGCTCCTCACTCCCCGACATGAAACGGGGGTGCCGTTCAACGCCGGGAGGAAGCACAGAAGCCCTCACGACGCAGACGCCACCCAGAACACACAGTGACGGGTCGACCCTTCTCCTGCGTCATGACACGGCGATACAGTAAACAGCAAATGCCTCGGCCTGGGACAACGGCCTGCTACCCGCGTGTCTGATACGAGAACCACATCTAGAATATGTTAAAACGCAACCACAAAAAAAATACAGTTCAACTGGAAAATGTAAAAACATGGGGATGACAAATAACCACGAGCAGACGCTCAGGGTCACAGGCCGGGGGAAGGGACGGAACGGAGCCACGGGGACAACCCACCGTGCGTGGTCTAGGGGGACGGTCTCGGTACCTGATGGAGCCAGAGGCCGAGAAGCCGAACTCTCCTGTGCTGAACGTGCAATTGGAACGGAAAATATGACAGCCACTCAGGAAAGTAGTTTGCCAGTTTTCTTAAATTGAATTCTTTATTGGTACAATTTATATACATCTCACAATCACATAAAACATTGGGGAATTTGTACCAGTATATGACACAAGTTAATTCTCATTTTACCCATATCCCTACCCACCCACACCTGCCCACCCCCTTCATACGTACTGTTTTATTTTCTTTCTGAATCATATTTATTCTTTCCCGGGTTTGCCAGTTTTTAAAAATAACTACAGCGGACCCCTGACTTCCGAACTCAGTCTGCTCCCGAGGCTGGCTGTAACTCAAGCTGGTGAGTGAAGCCTCAGGCTGCTCCACAGCCGTCACAGTCTCTCTCCTGTACAGTCTCAGTGCCCTCGAGGGACGCTGAGCCCCGCGTGGGAAAGGACGCTGTTTCCTTCCAGAACTCGTGAAGGGTTCAGTCTCTATGTGAGACCATCCGGAAGCGTGAGCAGCCAGCATTTACGTTGTAACCCAAGTCGTTTGCATGTCAGACCACCCGTGACTCGATCGTCCACTGTAGGTTCCACGGTGATGAAGCCGCAGTCCGTCACAGCCATTCGGGAGGCTTTGTGCCCCGAGGCCTCACGGCCTGGCCGTGGGCGGTGGGAGCCCTGCGCCTCGGACCCGTGTCCCGGCCGGCAGGAGTGTGAGCCAGCGGTGTCCGAGCTAACGGCAGGGGCCGAGACCGGGCAAGAGCCTGTGGGGGGCCAGTTATTTGTCTTCATTTCTGAGCCGAATCTTGGGGAGACGTTTTCCTCCTTCCTGAACAGACCTCAAAAGCTGAGGGCGAGATGAGTTTGACCCAAGGTTCACTGTACCACATGACACCCCAAAACGGACTCTGTGCTGATGAAGTAAGACCCGAAAGACCCAACTGAAGGAAAATAAGGAAAAATGTCATGATACTGGGCGCGGCAGTGACTTCTTACCTGTAACCCCAAAATCACAGACAGCAGCTACTGGAACCAATAAATAGGACTCTGACAAATTTAAAAACTTTTTTTTTTTTTTTGAGACAGGGTCTCGCTTTGTAGTTCAGGCTGGCCCTGAGCTCACTATGGAGCCCAGGCAAGCCCCGAACTCAGCAATCCTCCTGCCTCTGCCTCCCGAGTGCTGGGATGACAGGTGAGAGCCACCATGCCCCGGCAAATTTAAAAACTTTTGAGTACTGAAAGATACAAGGAATTAAGTGAAAAATCCATGAACCACAGAATGGGAGAAAACATTTGCAAATCACATCTCCAGTGAAAAGTTAATGTGGAGATTATAAAGAACTATGAATCCACAGCAAAACTCACATAGGCTGGTTAAAATGAATAAAGAAATTTGTGGACATTTCTCCCAAAGTGATATAGAAATAGCCAACAAGTATAAAGGTATTTACATACAAAATTGTAGAAGGGGACCAGGGATTTAGCTTAGTGGTTCTGGTACCTGCCTGGCAAGCGCAAGGTCCCGAGTTTAGTCTCTGGTACCACATATCACAGTGCCGGGTGTGGTGGCTCAGTCCTGTCATCCCAGCACTCAGGAGGCAGAAGCAGGAGGATTGCTGAGTCCGAGGCTTGCCTGGGCTACACAGTGAGCTCAGGGCCAGCCTAGGCTATAAAGTGAGAGCCTGTCATAGATTAGATAGATAGATAGATAGATAGATAGATAGATAGATAGATAGATAGATAGATAGATAGATAGATAGAGATAGTGAATATATGTAACACTCCCAAACTGTGTGTTGGACATGTGTGTGTAGGGGAGCACAAGAAGGGAGTCAGGCCCCACTGCCACATGAGGAACGTGAATGTTATTTACTGCAAACATGGGCTGATAAACACACACACACACACACACACACAAATGATTGTGATGTTAAGTTTCATGTATTTTTGGCACAATGGAAAATAGGAAAAGAGACATAAAAGGATACATGACAGTATTTCAGGAAAAATGTCACAGCAGATATCACTGACCGCACTTGGTAAAGTAAGACAGCTATCTGGAAGGAATTAACACACTTTCAGGCGCTGCATACTCACACTGATATCTAGCACCCAGAGACCAGCACCCAGCGCCCAGCACGCAGCGCCCAGCGCCCACCACCCAGCATACAGCACCCAGCGCCCAGCACGTAGCACCCAGCGCCCAGCACACAGCACCCAGCACCCAGCACCCAGCGCCCAGCACGCAGCACCCAGCACCCAGCACGCAGCACCCAGCACCCAGCACGCAGCACCCAGCATGCAGCACACAGCGCCCAGCACACAGCACCCAGTGCCCAGCACATAGCACCCAGCATGCAGCACCCAGCGCCCAGCACCCAGCACGCAGCACCCAACACCCAGCAGCCAGCAGCAGCTCCAGCAGAACTCTTCTTCAAGGAACCCACTGCCATGACAAGCTTCAGAGATTTCCTCCAACTGCAGACGCAGGGTCAGTGACACAAAGGGCGGTGGAGAGGTCCCCTCAGCTCAGCGCCTGCCCCGACCCTGTCAACCTGCACTGGTAAGTGCTGGATTTTAACGGCTTAGTGGCCAGGCCACGGGAGAGTGTCCCTCTTTACAGCGCGAGGCAGAAGAACGCGGTTACTCTCAGGCAAGTCTAAGATGGTTCAGCGCCTGGGCCCTAAAGGGTTGAGTGTATAATGTCTGTCTCTCGTAACCCTGCCCTGAAACTTTCCTCCCCAAATCCCAGAAATAAACTTCAGGTTATTTAAATAAGCTTGAAGACAGTTAATTCCTTTAAAAAAACAGCAATCTTTTTCATCTCATGACTTTACAGCTACCTTTAAAAATTTACATTTATGCATCCAGAGGCCGTTCCTTGGGTTTCCACCCCGTTATTTGAACATGTTTTCCTAGTGGAACAAGAGTGATAGATGCTTTTGCTATAAATTAAAATGGAACTAAAATAAATACACATGACACAAAATCACTGCACAATTTATATTTTTTCACATCAATCATTTTGTACTCCTATATAATATCTCCCTACAGCATTTCTTTAATAGCACGTTGCTCGGTTATGATAAACAACTTTCAGTGATAGATTTATGGTCACCAGTGCCTCCAGTATTCATTTCCGGCTAATAATAAAATGGAAGGGTGTCAGTTGGATGTGATGTTTGTGGTTATTTGCCCAGTGGCCCCATGTCTAGGAGCCTGTGGCTGGCCGGGTACCAGCCCTTGAATGCTCTGTCCCTGTGGTAACACCAGCACCGAGACCGACCAGCTGGGGACACCAGCGTCAGCCCCGCCACGCCCGTGACCTGAGTGTGCAGAGCCCTGGAGCCCCGCTCTGGACATCAACTGTGTGGTTCAACCGTCTGTAGTTGTGTGACTTCTTAAGGTGCTTCTCCGCGGTGTCTCACACCCGGCTCGCAGAGGCTCCTATGGTGAAATCACGAGTGGCGTGAGCAGACGGCACGCTTTGAGGACGTCTCAGGGAGCCCTTGATGAGCAGCACTGCCCACAGGTCGCTCTTTGGGTGGACGGCATGCCATAGCTGCCCCTCGGAGCCATCTTTCTCCAAAACTCCTGCTCTCACCTCTGGTGTCTGCAGGATTTGGAAATGCCGACTGCCGGCCTGTCCTTTCCAACAGAGGGGATGAAGCCTTGGAATTTAAGCAGTTTCGGACCAGCTTGGAGCCCATGTGTCCATAGTTCTCAACTCAGGGGAGCTCACTTGGGGGGTCACAGCTGGCGGAACAGATGGGATGTGGCCCGGACTGTCCAGGCGCTGAGTCCCATACCTCATCCTTAGTCATCATCTGCAGTGCTGGTCAGAAGGGCTCAGCGTGCTGCCCCTGCCAGGCAGGGCTTCACAGCCACCTCCCTGTGCCCAGAGGCTCTCGGGAGAGGATGGCCTCACCCCGAACTCTCCCTAAGGGCCCAGCGGGCAGCTTGTGGGCGCTGGGGTCTGAGTCGTGATGCAACATGCGTTCTAGACCATTCGCAGTCCCTCTTCACGCACTGCCACGTCTACCCAAATATGTGTGTTCACATGACGGCAGTTCGTGGTTGCAATTAACATTTTATAATGGATTTCACCACATCTCTGGCTAGTGGACCTCAGGGCGTGAATTCATTCATTCATCCACCAATTTATTCACTCATTAAAATTAGGCCCTTGCTACTAGGCATGGTAGCACATGCCTGTAATCCCAGCACTTTAAGAAGCCCAGGCAGGAGAACCACAATTTAAACCCAATGTGGGCAACTTAGTGACTTAGCAAGACTCTGTCTCAGATTAAAAATTTTAAAAGTCTGGATTGCAGTTCAGTGAAGTCCTGTGCTCAATAGCTAAAACTGCACAAAAAGTAAAATCAGAAAAAGAAAAAGGTCCTGCTCCCCCCGAGAGGGACGCTGAGGTTCAACACGCCCCCGCACCCAGCTCTTATGGAGACGGAATTCACGTACCGTCAAATTCACCCTCTTCAAGTTTTATAGTTCAATGGTTCACGCCATTCGCCGACCTAACTGCAGCACAGTCCCGTCACTGAGGACAGACAGACCTTCCTGTCCGGTCTTGGCTCCCACAAACGCTAATGCATCTGTGTCCACGGGTTCGCCGCTCTGGACCTTGAAAGACAGGGCTGCAGGCAGGAGGGTCTGGTGGGAAGACAGGGGAGTGGAGACCGCAGGAGGAGAGCTCCCGCGCCCAGGAGGGGCCAGCTCCACGACAAGGACAGGCAGGAAGGAGGCGGAGGCACAGGCTGCAGACTGGGACGCGGCCACGAAAGCACAGTGCCGGCAGCGCACAAAGAGCAAATGCAGGTGCGGGGACTGGACCAGCGCGAGCCGGTCCGCGGGGCGGTACTGCCAGCACGTGTGTCCACCGTGCAATGGTGCCTCGGAGAGGACGCGGCCGGCGACGGAGGCGGCGCTCAGACGACGTCAGTGTGGAGGGTCGTCTGAGTTTCCGCGTGTAAGCGACAGATCCTATCTCATTTACTATTCCACGTTTTAAAGCCGTGAAAGTGACCTTCAAAGAAGTAAGAAGCATCACACACGAGCACCGGGTCCTCGGGAAGAGTGTGATTGTTCTGGCCCCATAAAGGCTTAAGAGTGAAACTGTGGAAATGGGAAACGATGGAATACATGATTTTTAAAGGGGTACAGTGATTTCCAAGTGACGCCCACACTCCCAGCATCGCGTGTGTCTGACAGACTGCACTAACCCTAGGCCACTTCTCTGAGACCACGGCCGTCCCACCTTACGGCAACGAACAACCCTGCACGGTGGTGTCTGGAACTCAGCAACTGAACGGGGCACTAGGGCTGCTTCAGCTGTACATTTTATCTTCATAACTCCCATGACTTTCACTTAACATAGTATCTTCATGTCTGGTTTTAAAAAGTACAAGAATCTTTTTTGAGACAGTGTTGCAGGCTTTATCTGTGTGCCTCTGAAATCTTTGCATATAGGTTCAAAATTCAGCAAATATCAAGAAGAACGAAGCGTGCTATGTGCCATCACAAACATGGGTGGTCCCACCCACAGAACGCGAGGGCGCCACGTCTCAGCAAGAAAACGAGGACATCATACAATCACACGAGCCCCCTCCAGTGCCCCCCCCCGGAAATGTCGCCTCTTGTGCCGCGCAGAGCTGCAGTCGCAGACTCCTGAGGCCAGTGAGCCTGCGGCGAGCGCAACTGCCCCCAGTGGGCCTGACCCTGACGGCGCTGGCGCGGGGCTCGCTGTGACGCTTGGTGCTGAAGGAGGCACAAGAATTTCCCGCCTCGCTCTTCGGTCTCCAACAACTGTGGTGCGTGAAGGGCGGCCCACACTCTGTCCCTGGAGCTGGGAAACTGAAGACACAAATTATTTTATGCCCTTTAGCTCCAGATCCACTCGCTGGTGTAGGGCAGGGAGTGGATCGCCACGGCGCATGCGGCTGGCGGAAAGGGCAGGTGAGAGTCTGGGGACCACCGGCCACTTCGGACCCTGTGGCGCCTCCTGCTCTGCTGTCCGTAAATGACCTGCCCGCGCGTGGCGCACAGCTGTTTCCGGTGCCAGCACTCCGCCCGGGCTTCCCTGTGACCAGAAGCGGCGCCTTCTCGGGGGCAGGGAGGGTGGGGGAGAGGGCTCCGCGCAGGCTCGGGTGCCTCTGACATCCCCACTGTGGGGAATAAATCGGACTTGACAGATGCAGGGAAGAGTGCACACATCACATCCGAGCACTTCAAGGGATTGCTTTTAACCCTGAAAATTATTGTAAATATTGAGAAAAGATAGAAAAAAACTTTTCAACAAGACTCTCTCAAAGAATATTAGAGGCATCACCTGTGCCTGCATCACCACTGACGGGCCCTTGTCTGCAGCCAGCATTTCCGCAGATGCCGCTGAAGCGTCCGCTCTGTCCTGGCACTGAGCCACTTTGTCTGCTCGGACCTTTCTTTGTCTAAGGGCCCGGCTCCACCCTCCACCTGGCACAGAGGAAGCCCTGACACAGAGCGCCCGAGACGGCCACAGCGCTACCCGCTCTGTGCCCAGCAAGCATTCTGCCATCTGTTTCGGGGGCTCCAGGGACAGGGCACAACATCCCCTGAAAAGGCAGCACCATGCAACACAGAGCAGCATCTAAATTTCTGTAAAACTGGTAGTAAATCCGAGTCACTAGTATTAGCTATTTATAGTCTCAACTGCTACTGTGAACTCCGTTGAAAGTTACAAACTGAGAATCTTAACACTACTGCACTTTTGCAGAACTGAATTCCAGACTAGATTTGAATGCACGTCCTTGGCATGTTCACATGTGTGACAGTCACACTCAGATTTCTGTTTGGATGCCAATGGCAGGCACTACTGAGAACCAGTTATTATGACGTACTCCTAGATTTTGACTTGTGCTCAAACTCATACAAGGAAGCAGAATTAAAACAAGGTAATAAAAGAGTGGAAAATACGTCATGAGTGATATGTTTTATACACTGTTGCTTACAAACAGCCACTTGAATTCCTTAGGAATTCCTTTCTGTGAATTGTCTTGAAATCTACCCAGACTATAGGTCTTCCATTAAAAACACCGTATGACCTATTTATTTGAGTAATTCTTCTCATGTGCCAGTAGAAGAAAAGAGGGATACACTTCAATCACATCACATGATTATAATCATCGGCTAGATGACATGCACATTAACAGGCAGGTGGACAGTTGATGGACAGACAGACATCTGCTCCAAGCTCCCGACGCCAGGAGCTGCCAGAGCACGGGTGGAGGAGGAGGCAGCTGGAGGATGAGCGCCGTGGCGCGTGGGTGTCCTGGGCTGGCGGCGCCGGGCACACAGCACACAGGCAGGAGTCCGGCTCCATCAGCAGCAGCCGAAGAGCCGCGCTCAGGACGAGCGCGGAGGCCGCAGGACCGAGAGTGAGCAAGAGGCAGCTGGGACGGAGGGGAGCAGCGGAGGGACCGTGCGCGACGCAGCCTCCTCTGCGCGGGGCCGGCTGGGAAGGCGGCCGCGTCCCTGTGGTGGCTCCCGTGCCCGCGGCTTCGAAACTAAGTCACACTGCTCACAGCGCCGCTTCTGCACGGCCCCGCCTGCTGGCTGGGCCCTCCACGGGAGGTCAGGACGTCGCCCGTCAAGAGGCAAAACAAGCCCACTGCAAAGTGTCTGCAGCGGCAGAGGCCTGATCCCTACAGAGGCTGCGGTCACAAAGCCAGAGACAGCAAAAGGGCGAAACGGCCTCAGGCTGGCGGAAGGAGACAGTGTGATACATCCACAATGTGGGGGCCGCTCAGCAGTGAGAGCACAGGCCACAGCATGTGTCAACATACATGGGTTCCAGAAGCATGGAACTGTGGGACGAAACCCGGTTTCTTTAAGTAAACAGATACATTTACTGTAAGTCCCAAAAGATTGCATTGCTGGTCATTTACCAGAAATGAAAATGTAGCTGCCCATAAACACCAGTACAGGGCTGGGGATCTAGCTCAGTGGTTCTAGTGCCTGCCTGGCAAGTGCAAGGTCCCTGGTTCGATCCCTGGTAACCACAATAACAATACTGGGCGTGGTGACTCACGCCCACCAGTAATCAGTACTACATACACAATGCCAGGCGTGACAGTTCTCACCTGTCATCTCAGCACCTGGGAGGCAGAGGCAGGACGATTGCTGAATTCAAGGCTTGCCTGGGTTACATAGTGAGCTCAGGGCCAGCCTGAACTACAAAATGAGACCCTGTCTCAAAAAAAAAAAAAGTACAGATTTGTATCGGGAAGACTTTCATCACGATGACCGAACGCTTGACCAGGTTAACACAGAGAAGAAAAGGTTTAGTTTGGCTCATAGTGTCCGAAGCTCAGGCCTTGGCTGGCCGGCTCTGAGGCAGAAACAGCACAGCGGAAGGACCTGGTGCAGGAAGCTGCCCGCCCCACGGCAGCAGGAGACAAAAACAGGGAGAGCAGGGGAATCCGGCGAAGAAGGGGCCAAGCCACACTTCCCTGACACGCCAAGACACACCCGGAAGGGAGCCCTAGCAAATCCCAGCCATCAAGTGACAATCAAGTGTCACTATCACAAGTTTGTTCATCAAAACTTTATTTGCAATGCACAAAACCTGGAAACAATAACAATGCTTCTCAGTGGGTGAACAGTTCAATCCACCGTTGTAAACACCAACAGGGAAACACTCCGTAATACAGAGAAGCGAAACAGTGGGGGACAGAACAGACCCAACCTCCAAAGGTCCGAGCTTCTGTGACCACCGACAGCCTTCGGGAGTGACAAGATCCCAGCACAGAAATCAGATCTGAGGCTGCAGCCACCGGGACTACAGAGAAGACGCCACAAGCCACAAGGAAATTCCGGAGCTAGAAAAATTCACCCTATTTTGAGAGCACAACGCCCACAAGCTGATGCACAGTTGCTAAAATGTATCAATCTGTATACCCCAGAAAAGGGCTGCGTGTAAATCACACTCAGGCGACCTGACTTCACAAACACACACAGCAGGAATGGAAGACAGCTAAATTTAGAACCAGACTTCTAGACTGCTGTAAGACCAAATGCTGAACTAGATTCCTGCTCATGTGCACAATATTTTATATGTTCCCATTTATGATACATAATGGATACAGTCACTGTATCTGCTGCAGGTCCAATGACACATCTAGAGATACTTTTTGGTTATGAGCTATAAATAAAATAGATAAATTTTGAAAAGACAGAAGTGGCCTACGAACAGATGTCAGGCTCTATCACTTGCTATCAACCAGAAGAGTCAGATAAATGTGACACCAGTGCTGGCAGGAAGAACCTGGTGACCCTTCCTCTCCTCTCCCAGCATGCACTGGGCATCACACGGTCCCGCTGCTTTCAGCTTTGTCACTGAACTGCAGCTTGCAGGGTTCTGGCCTCACATCTCTGTTCCCAGTACCCAGCACAGTGCCCTCAAACCACAGTTGACCCAGTGCCCAAGTCAGTGCCAACTGAGCAGACTGAGGAGCTGGCGGGGGAAGGGTGGCCAGGAAGGGTGGAGCAAGATGAATGGGTGGAGCATGAAGAATGGGTGGAGCGTGATGAATGGGGCACTTCCAGCCCCCTCAGAAGGGGCCACAGTGGCACCCTTGCCGTCACTTTCAAAGGAGGAGAGCAGGAGCCACGGCTCCCGCGAACAGGTGACCCACCAAGGGGAAAGACGCCAGAAAGCAGCTGTGCGCCCCGGCACCGGCCCATGGCCCGGAAGGAATGATACAGAGCCCAGCTGGTTCGTGCGCCCCACTGGCTGCGTCCAGCTCCGCTCACAGGAGCCGAGAGCAGCGAACGCCAGCACGGGGCTCCCGCACCTCCCTTCCCGCCACCCCCACCGCTCTCAGCCCCGGGCCAGCCCGGGTCTCACGGACAATCATGATCTCACCTCCAACATTTGCCATCAAGCATCACGCCGTTATTACTCTTTCACTTCTCTCCGGCACACGGACGGTGTCTGCAAAAAAGACCCCTTCCGCTCCTAGGGTTCTGCCCTCAGCAGTGAGAGCTCTGTTTTCAAAACCAGCACATTCGGTCTAGGCTCAGCAACCCCGACTGTTCCCATTTAAAGGAACACGGCTAGTGAGCTACTGTGTGCGTGAACAGAAAACGGATTAAACTGGGTATAACTATAAAAGTTTTGCTTGCACTTTCCGACTGAGAAAATGTATGGACCACTGGTGAGAAGCAAAAGGTCAAGGTGCTGAGGAGCCCTGTCCGGTCACTTCCTCAGCGCAGGGACACAGCACCGGACACTCACAGCTCCAAGGAGGGGGAGAAGGAAGAAAGGTTTATTTTGGATCAGTTTGTAGAGGTTTCAGTCCATGGCGCGCCGGCCCCGGGCAGGGTGGCGAGGCAGACGCGGAACAGCCCGGGGAGGGAGGCAGGGAGAAGCAAGTGCTCACGGAGCAGGGAGCTACGCGGTCCGGGCCACACTCACCATGACTGTCCTCTTCTCAGCACCTCCTCCAGCTCTAACCCATCAGTTGGCTAATCCAGCGTCACGCGCCAGGACGCAGCCACCTCCCCACAGCCCCACAGGAGGCCTCGCGGGGTCTGGGGATGAAGCGTCGCGGTCCGCACAGAGCAGCGCGGGAAGCGCTTTGCAGACACGCAGGGTCAGCTCGTGGGTGTCCGGGGAAAGGCCAGTCTCCGCCCTCTGCAGCTGAACCCCACAGGCAAGGCTCAGCGGAGAAGAGCTGCTGAGGCTCAGGGCGCGACTCAGCCTGCGCCGGACTCGCAGTGCTGCTCCACGCGGCCAGGACGCCTGCGCTCCCCAGACAGGCGCACACTGCGCGTCCTGCGTGGGTTTCGTACTGGCCTTCGGCGGGCCCCGCCCACTCGCTCCTCTCCCTCTGCTGGAAGCCGCGCTGAGGAGGGAGGCCGACGGATTTCAGAAAACCGTCCCTTACTGTGTATCAGTCCCTCCTGTCATTCCTCACTGCTAGATAATAAATAATTCAAGTCCCCTAATCATTCCTCATTCAGAAGACTCTTCCACTTCTACCTTTCGTTATCCTCCTCCCCGCCCTCCCCTCTTAGCAAAGGACCTTTAAAGCCCAGCTAAAGGAAACTGAGGCTGAACTCGGTATGCACCGCCGGGTCCCGCCTGCTTCTCAGCTTCCCTTTTGCTTTCTATTACCTTGTTTTAAAGTACGGAGCGGCTTCTAATTAGCTTTTCCAACCACAGCTATCTGTAGAGATGACATATTACTTGAACCCTACAGAGTGCTCTGAATACCTAAGTCAGTTTAAAACGCAACAGTTTAAGCACCATTTAAATGGACTCCAGAGCCCCAGAAGACATCACCTTCGAAAGCAAAGCATAATGAACCTGTGGTTTGGAACAGATGTGTCTCAAATATTGCACAAAGGAGTTATTCTTGCAAGACACTCACGCTGCAGCACATGTGTGCACACGCGCACACACACGCACACGGTACCAGGAATTACACCCAGGGCCTTGCCACATGTACATTTGCAGCCCTTTTATGTTTTTAAGACAGGGTCTCATAAGTCACGAAGTGGCTGGCTGTCCTCCTGCCTCAGCTCCCAGGGCACTGAGATCCCAGGCCCTGGCCAGCAGTCGCTTGGAACGGGACATCCTGGGTTTGATTCCAGCTTTACCTTCCTTTACGATGATTAGTGACCAAATTCCCTTACGTTGACACTCATCCAAATCTGTGTTGTTACTGTGGCTTTTATGGCTGTTGTTATGGCTGTGCTTGCTATTTTAATTTTGTAACCTTTGGAAGATGCCAACAGACTTAAAACATGTGGTCCCAACATGGCAGCCCCAGGATTTTCTTTTCTCCCTCATCCTGGAGACTGAAGTGCATGGAAAGTTTCACACACATGTGGAAGGACAGGTGGGTTTCAGGTTTCAAAGGCAAATTCAAGGTGAGAACCTCTGAGGAAATTTAATGTGGTGAATTTAAAACTATACAGATTTCTGGGCCTGAACAAAGACACCTTCATGGTGCATGCTCCTCCCCAGCCCTGCCAGTCGATCAGCAGCCGCTCAGCAGCTACAGCGTCTGCGTGTTCTGTCTCTGTGCTGAGGACCCCATGTTAGAAACAAGACAGACGAAATACACAGCGTCACTAGAGCGCTGTCCTTCAAACAGTGAAGGTGCTATTGTGGGAGTGGACACGTTGCACCTTGGCTTGGACAGGATCTGGGCTGAGGCCCACAACGGCTTCACGAGCCGGGAGTCTGGCCTTGGCCGAGGCCCTTCATGGGAAGGTCATGTGATGCTTCATGGGAAGGTCATGTGATGGGAAGGTCATGTGGACCTGTGATGCTCTCAAGAGTCACGAAGCTTCGGTCAGACCCATGTCTCAGAGTCAGACAATGGAGGGACTGAACGCTCCAGCCGGGACTGCTGACAGCACGCTTTGGTACAGCCGGTACGGTGGCCTCTGGCACCCTGGCCCTTGGCACGTGCTGTTCCTCTGCTTGGCAGACTTTTCCCGTGGATCTTCGTGTGGACGGACGCACCCGGCTTTACTGAATCACTCAGAAATCACTTCTTCAACGAGATTCCTCAAGTAACCCATTTTGAAGCATTCCTTACCCTAATTCTGCTCTTAGGTCCTGCATTTAGCTCTTTTAAACACTCATTTGCTTTTTTCACAACAGCTGCTGCTGCAAAAGTTTATTATTATTGCTATTGTTATTTTGTTTGCTTACTTGTTTACTCTGTCTCACTGGCAGGGAATTTCAACAGAGTAGGACACTGGCTCATATACTGTGTACCCCAGGTAAGACAAATGCTCTCGAAAGATAACAGTTCAGTAAGGTCTTTTTTTTTTTTTCTTTTGCTTTCTCTTTTTGAGACAGGGTCTCTCTGTATAGTTCAGGATGGCCCTGAGCTCACTATGTAGCCCAGGCAAGCCTCGAACTCAGCAATCCTCCTGCCTCTGCCTCCCGAGTGCTGGGATGACAGGAGTGAGCTATCACACCTGGCACTGTGGTGTGTGGTACTGATTGCTGGTTGCCGTGCCCACTGTTGTATGTGGTTACCGGGGATCAAATCAGGGACTTTGCATTTACTAGGCAGGCATCAGAATCACTGAGCTAAATCTCCAGCCCAAGATTTCTTCTTTAATAGCTCATGTTTGCAGTACAGCACGGTTCCATTCCCTGTGAGGAGTTGGTGCTTGTACATAACACATCTTAATTCTTTCCCCTCCCTTTCTCCTTCCATCTTAGTCCCTGAGATGACTCTGTCTAAATATGCTTCTCAGAGCCTCATGAGCTCACAGTGGGGGTTTTTGGAGGTGGATAGATCTACACTGTGTGAACATGGATTAAGGATGTGTAATAACACAATTAGTCCACTGATTGGTTTAGTGTAATTCTGGGTGTGGATAATGGGAAGTGCCAGCCTGGGTGTGGGCAGCACTATCCAATAGCCTTGAAGACTAAATGAGATAAAAGGGAAAGGGAGGCTTCCTGCTGCTCTTTACTGTCTGCTTGCCTTCCACACCATGTCTGTTTCTCCTCTGTGAGGCTCCTCTGCCATGCTGGCCTGTCTTGGATCCAGTCAACTATGGACTGAATTCTCTACAAACTGGGATCTGAAATTAACTTTTACTCCTTTAACTTTGGGTGTCAGATATTTTGTCCCAGCAATGAAGAAGTAGTCAAGATAGTCCCCTTCCCTTTTACAAAAGATCTTTCTCCCTGTTTCCTATTATCCTTCTTCTGTTTGGCTCTTTATTTATACTTTGTCTCATGTAAGAGAAGCCGTGTAATTAAGCTGTGTGACTGGTTTATTTCACTGAACATTAGGGTCTTAAGGTGCCTCCATTTTCTCACAGGTGACTCAAATTCATCCTCCTTTAGGGCAGAGTACTGCTGATGTAACAAATCAATAGAAGAATGAACAGAAGGAAACAGCGTCTATCCAGCTGAGTCGAGCCACGTGTCCTTAAAATGCTACTGTATGTCAGCCAAGTGCCAAAAGCACAGGAGCCTCTTTTGTCACCACACGCCCCAGAGAGGGGGGTGAGGGAGGGAAGGTGGGAGAGAACATACCTCTAGGATGGCCCCGGACACAGTGGCAAGCCCTGAGAAGGCCACACCGACACTCGTGGCCTGATACGTGGTCAGTCCCACAGGACACACTGCTGGTGTTCCTGAACCCAGTGCATGAAGGCCCAACAACAGACCTGCGTGATTGAAAGGCCAGACGCTTATAGATTGTTCAAATCTGCTTCTTCCCCACTGGCGATGCAGGAAGATTTTACATATAATTTATTTCTATATAATTAAGTATAGAATCTGCCCCAAAGGTATATATCAGGAAAAATGTATATATCAGGAAAAGCAAAACTTGTATAAATATATATATTTTTTTTTCTTTTTTTCTTTTTGAGACAGGGTCTCACTTTGTAGCTCAGGCTGGGCCTGAGCTCACTATGGTGCCCAGGCAAGCCGCCGCGAACTCAGCAATCCTCCTGTCTCTGCCTCCCGAGTGCTGGGATGACAGGTGTGAGCCACCACGTCCGGCATTGTGGTATGCAATGTTGATTGTTGGTGGGCATGTCTCCATGCCCAGCATTATATGTGGTTATCGGGGATCGAACTCAGGACCTTGCGCTTGCGAGGCAGGTGCCAGAACCACTGAGCTAACCCTCCGGCCCTTTTTTTTTTTTTTTTTTTTGAGACAGGGTCTCACTTTGTAGTTCAGGCTGGCTCTGAGCTCACTATGTAGCCTAGGCAAGTTTCAAACTCAGCAATCCTCGTGCCTCTGCCTCCCGAGTGCTGGGATGACAGGTGTGAGCCACCACGCCCGGCACTGTGGTATGTGGTATTGATCATTGGTGGGCGTGAGTCTCCACGCCCAGCATTGTATGTGGTTATCAGGGATCGAACTCAGGGCCTTGCGCTTGCGAGGCAGGCGCCGGAACCACTGAGCTAACCCTCTGGCCCATAAATATTTTAACACTAAACTTACTGAGACATCATATGATTAATACAAGTTACCTTCCAACTCCACAATTATGTGAAGTGCTCAAAGTGGTGGCCATGAGGTTCCAGACATTTATTAGCTGAACTGTAGATACATTTTTTGTGGCAGATGCTGCATATACATAAGTCATGAGAGAGAGAGAGAGAGAGACAGAGAGAGACAGAGAGAGGGAGAGAGAGAGGAAGAGAGGGCACAAGGTACAGATGTAGATGTGGCTGTCAGTGGACACTGAGGGTTAGAGGGTTTCCTTTAGCAGCACATTTAATGATCTCTATCTTTTTCTTAACTGTATTACCTTTATCAGTGCTATAATTATCACTAGTTTGACAGAATCATTTATTTCAATACCATCTAATAAAACAGTGTTGATAACAATAACTTATTAATGATACATGCATCAGCGTAAAGTTAAGCATCTGTCTGGAGAGCTGCACTATGTACCGAAACAAATCAATTTTGGCGGGATACATGGGGTACCCATCTACAGATCTTACCCTAAGGTTCAAATTGCAGGTATATTTTATAAAATCCCGACTTGGATTTATTTATTTGTTTGCTTTTCTTATTTTATCGTTACTGGGAGTTGAACTCAGAACCTTGTGGTTTTGAGGCAGGCTTGGTGCCACTGAGCTACATTGAAATGATTAATACTGAAAAATGATACTTGATCTTATCTAAGAAAATGACGGTAATTCTCATCAGAGAGGATTTGCCTTATCAGATATCAAAATCCACTGTGTGACCATGCTGGCCAAGCAGCAGCCCGAGCAGGGTGAAGACAGGGTCCCCAAGACGCTGGATGTGAATGTGCGTCGGGCCTGGACCTCAGAGTGTGGGACTCGGTACTGGAGGCTCCTTGTGCACCACGCATTCTGCTCCGAACCACAGAAATTTAAGACACAGAAATGAGAGCTTTGACAGAGAGGTAGAAGGCAAAATATTTGGTTCTGGAAACTAGACCAGACAAAGCAACCAGGAAACCAAAACACAGCAAAGAAAACAGAGTTACAAAGTTTTCCACATAAACAGTAGAAATGTGGCTGCTAATAAACGCCCAAAGCAAGGATACGAGTTTAAAGGGAGACTCTCTCCAGCCTGGCGTCATCCAGAGAACACTTAACATTTCCTTATGGGACAGAGAAAACTGAGGACAAAAAGGATAAAAATCCGACGCAAACAGTGAAAACAGCCAGGACAAAATAGGATGATTTAAGTGTCCCCAGGTTCACAGGAAGCCGGAATGAATCTGCAGTGTCACAGGTCCAGAGGGATTCACCCCTGGTCCCCGTGGACCCCGGGACGGGCACCCGCCTCTCCTCAGCCTGAGGAAACACCACTGTCTCCCAGGGACGCTAACTCCACCCTTGAAATAGAGATTCTTTTGGTGCTTGGGATTTGACTTCAGATTTTTAGTGCACGAGATACATGATGAATACACGCATCACAGGCAATGGTGCCAGGTACGTACATCTTAACCCTGTGCACCCTCCTTCACTGATGCTCCTTCTCATCTTCCCCAGGCCCCTCCCCCTCTCCACACACTCTGTGGAGCACTATTTGGCCATAAAGAAGGATACACTTGAGTTGCCTTGAGACTAATGTCAGTGAAATAAATTAGACACACCAGCTTAAATATCACATGGATTCTCTTATATGTGAAACACTAAATAGAAATAATTTAAAAAGCAAAATAAAAGATAATAGGAAATGTGGAGTACAATGTGTGAGATTTTGTTGTTAACTCCTGCTTACGGACTCTCCCCTCCTCTTTAACCAGTCCTATTTCTTCGTATTTATTTCCATCATTTAAACTGAAACAGCATCGGTGAATAAGCCGAGGGCAGAAGGAGCTGGTCAGAGCGGGCACGCTGGCGCAGAGGAGAGGGCCAGGGCCTCGGAGGAGGGCCCGAGGATCTCGCTTACGAGTGTGGCACTCACTGTCGCCGGAGGCCAAGTAACACAGCCAGGGTAAACTGAGGCATCAGGAGCAACTTCCAAACCACAACTGTGACCTTCAGCCCCAGACCTTTCTCCTGCCATAAAAGCCTCACATTCCTTTCCCCACTCAAGTCATCCTTCGAGGTCTGGCAGAAAACATGTTCTTTCTAGGGCAGGGAATACCCGGGGGTTCGGCCGCCAGATCGCTTGACTCCTCTGTGCCCTCTGTCAGGGCCACAGAGCTCAGCTCCACGCGACACTCATACTTCTGTCCATCCTCCAGACAGAAACCAGGTGCGGCCTTAAAAAGTATGCAGTTCCTGGGTACTCTGACAGATTCATTGGAAATTCCTTCTTCCCCAGGCAGGTGGGAAACAACTTTCACTAATGAAAAGCATTAATTCACTAAAGTCATTAACTTTAGACGCCACCGCCTGTACTGATGGATTTGGGGAATGACCTTCAGTGCCTCCCTCGCTTCTTGCGTGTTCTGGAATCCCACGCAACCCCAAGCGAAAGCAGGGGATGCTGCAGCCTCGTGTTACGTCTGGGGACCCGGCGCTGCCAGGATCTCCACCTCTGTCACCGTCCCTTGGGGAAGCAGCGCGCGCCAGGGCTGCGGGGAGGGAGGAGCACGCAGGTTCCTGGAGGACAATGCAGAGCATTTCAGGAATTTTGTCTGCACAGGCGCAAAGAGGAAAATAATGGGATTCTGCAGACACAGGAGAACATGAGAAGCCACGCAGAATCCAGCCGAGAGCGGTGCCCTTCTCGCCAAGAGAGTGACCCCGAGACTTAAGACGTTCAACCAAAGGATTATTCCACGATTTTAAAATACACTGTACGTGAGCCCTATTTTTATTAATTTAAGAGCTAATTTATAAACTTGGTGGCTGATCAGTGCATTCTTTTTGGAGTTAAAACTGTTCTGCAAGCTAAAAGCATGCCTCCCCGGGGCTGCTGGAGAGGGCGCATTTTTATTCCCTGGGGTCCCGGAGAGAGGGGCAGGTGTCAGCTCGCCTCAGTGACAGAAGTCAGGATTTCACTCAGAACATGAGTCCCCTTCACGGGCTACTTAATTTTCCATCCTGATGTCCTCTGTCAGTAAAACCCTCACCTTCTTCACAGGCAGTGCTAGCTACAAATTTCATTTGTCTCTTTAAGATCATGAGAGAAATGACAGAAGTTCACAGAAGTGCGGGAGGGAGAAAAATTACATCTAGCAATGCCTTTTTGCTCTCAACGTCTTCTTCCTCGTTATTATCATCCTGAGGAGGAGGAGATGCAGGCTTATCACAGCTCAAAGTCCTGCTAGCATGCAGCTATTAAAAAACTCCCTGGCAAACCCATCAGAAAAGCCACTGACGAACTCAGGGTAGCATCAGGCTACAGCTTTGGCTACAGAGTCGCTGCGAGGTAAAGGACACAGGGACGGAAGCTGACAGTCAAGGGTGACCTGAAGATCAGGAGCACACGCTGAGCACGGGGCAGGACTCACCAGCGCCATCAGAAAAAATGACTAGATTCATGTGCGTGGCTTGTTTAGTATGTGCTGATATCCATAACTGTCCTCATGCAATTCCCTTCTGTGGGTTCCTCTTTTTATTGGTTGCTTATGCAGTTTTTTAAAGGTAAAGTTTTAAAGACCTGTGTTCCATAGCATCTGGGTGAAAACAGTTCAGATTCTGAAATTAAGATGAAGCACCTGCAGCCTAGAAACAACCTTCAAAGTCACCCGTCTGTCACGTCTGGATGTGGCTTCCCAGAAGACCCGCCTTCATTTTGCATAAAATAATATTTCAGGGAGACAAATGCCCACATGCACACATCAGCAGGCGTACTTACAGCACTTGATGAAATGGTAGTGAGACATCCTCCCCTCGCAGGCAGGAGTCTCGCCGCGAGTGCCAGCAACCTCCCGTGCTCCGCTGGCCGCCCCCGGCCCCGGGAAATGCATTATTCAGGGTCCTGGCTCAGGTGACAGTCCACCTCGGCATGCATCGTGGAGCGCAGCCTCCCCGCTCGCACGGTCTCCCCAGCGGCGCAGCGCCCAGACCAGCCCCGGGCGGTCCCCAGGCTGCACGTGCGGCAGCACCCTTGATTGACGCGCCGCCTTCCGGACAGAGGCAGCCGGCCGCTGAGTGCTGCACTGCGGCGCTGCTGGCTCCTGCCTGCTGGCGGCTTCTCAGGGGCTTTCGCACCGCAGCAACCTCGCCGGGGAGAGCAGGAGGCAGCGGCCGCACAGGGATCCCAAATCACACTGTGCTCATTGTCCATCAGCCAAACGCGACCGGAATCGCTGGGAGTGCCGCGGATTATTTTTAGACGCTACCAGTGGCTGTGTGTGAAGGGGAACTTGACAGAGGAGCTCGAAATAGCCACCTCTCCCAGCGAGAGAGATCTTTTGATCCGCCTTGAGACGTGAAGACACTGCATTATATTTCACAACGCAGCCTTCTGGTTATGCATGTGGAATGCAAAACTGAAATTATTCGCAAAAAAAGCTTTTGGTTCACACAGTTTAAAAATTCAGAGTACTGCTACCTCTGCAGGCTGCAGTAGATTTAACTGTGCAGCCTAAGTCAGTGAAATCTGACTGAACTGGGATTGGAAAAACCGACCACTTCCCAAAGTCTGCTGTAATAAAAATAGATCTCATAGGCACTCCGCTATACTAGTCAAAGAAAGTAAAAGGTTCTGTTTAAATTGCCTAAAAATTCATAAGGATTTTTGCAAAATGATACATCTTTAGGGTCTTTTCTTTGAAAACAAGCTGCCATAGTCTAGAATGCAAGTTTTGGATTTTGAGAGATAAAATGAACAGTGTATTAAATATTCCTATCCTTCCATAGCAGAAGCATAAATGATTCCTTTTGTAAGTAACACTAACTCAGAGTAATGTTTTTGATAAACAAGACTCTAGAACATAAGTCTAAGTGGGTAACGGCTCCCAACCCTTAATTTCCACTGAAAAGCATCCTATTTCAGTTAGATTTAAAACAGAAAGGTCAAGGCTTCCCTCGGAGCAGACCAGGTGCAAACCCAGGTTCTACCACCTTCCAGAAAGTCCGCCCTGCACAGAGAGTAGCAGAAATCCTACTCCTCAGTCTGAAGGTTAGGAAGAAAGCACAAAAATGCCCAGGGAATATTGTTGTTCGAGAAATGGTTACCATTAAAATTAACAGGAAAGAGAGTAGGTAGCTCTGTCAGATGACTGCTGTGCGTACGTTAGGACCTTCAGCTTCTTCCTTTACTACAGGGCTAGGCACGGAGAGCCACTGTCATGCAAGTCACCCTGTGCGACGCTCTTCAGCAGTAACAACAGCGTACAGCGCAGTCTTCACACACAAGGGACACACAGCCTGCTTTTCAGGTTTTCTGGAGGGTTCTGTCATGTTATAAAACCGTGATGACTACCGGTGCCCCTTGCCCACACAGACCACACTCTCCGCTGACGTCACTGTGAATCTTCCTCTGCGTCCAGAGGAAACACAGTGGCCCTGGGTGCCCGGTCTCTCTGCTGAGGCGACCTTACTCCGTCGTCTTGGCGCGAGGCCGGACAGAAAGTCCACCGTCTGCTCAAACTTGAGCTCATCACCTGGCTGACGACTTGTGCTTCTGCACACACATGTGGCACACAGTTTAAAACAACTTCTTCTTCTTTTAAATTATTCACTCTTTTAATGATAAAAACAAGTACAAAATTCAGAGAAGCACAGTAGACACTAGACATAGCTTCCTGCAAACACGATGCTTTCTCAGCACCTTCAGGTAACGGACGCGCCGCCGGAGCCCCCCCCGAAGCCCGCGGGACCTGCGCGCCTCCCTCGCGCGCCCGGAGAGACCCGTTATCCAGGTGCCCATCTTCCACTCACCCCCTTGCCCAGGACGCCCTTCCCGCCGCCGCGGCGCTCGGGTCGCAGGAAAGGCCCAAATCGCACTGCAGCAGCCCAGGTGGGGGCGAGCGCACGGGCATGTCTGTCTGTCTGTCTGTCTGTCTGTCTGTCTGTCTGTCTCCGAGAGGATGCAGAGGGGCAGCGCTGCTCCGGAGGAGCCGGGCCGTGCGGCGGACACGGGGTGCCCGGGTTCCCCTTGCGCGCCGCCGGCCCATGTCCCCGCCCCCCCGGGTTTCAGAAGCCCTGTTACTTCGCTACATCCAACAACCACGTTCGCATGCTCTAAACACGGGAAGAACTACATCTAGCCACACAAAGTGCATCTTCATATTTTTTGTCATTATGAAACGATAATTTGCTTCTAATGTAGCCATTGGTACTGCGGAAAAGTAGATTTGATTCTATTAAATTTGCTCCCTGCACACACTAGGACAATGGTCATTTAAAATGCGTTATAGCTTCGTGATCTGTGCTCTTCCCTAAGGAACTCAGCTCCGTATTACATCTTGGAATCCATCACCAGACAGTTCCTCGCGTCTCCTTTTCAAACATTGTATCAGAGGCTGCTGGTCGTGGGGATGAGGAGTGGCTGAGGGCAGGGGAGGTACACAGTCAGCACCCCTCTACTCCGCAGAACTGGTCATTAGGCACAGAAGCCCACGCCTCTGAAAGGAGTTGTTTTTTTATCACCAGCAAACCTACACACTAACAAGGTGCAACTGTTTTATTTTATTTTATTTTTTTTTTTTGAGACAGGGTCTCGCTTTGTAGTTCAGGCTGGCCCTGAGCTCACTATGTAGCCCAGGCAAGCCTCGAACTCAGCAATCCTCCTGCCTCTGCCTCCCGAGTGCTGGGATTATAGGTGTGAGCCACCATACCCGGCTATTTTATTTTTCAGAACTATTACAGCACGCTATTGTTCTTCCTAAAAATGTCACACGTACTCTTTGAAAAGGAATTTTAATGGTTAAAAATCATCCTTTTCTGTTATGTTCCCAACAGCTGCTCACCATTAACACTATTTCCCATAAACCCATGTGATGGTTTCTGATTTTAACTATTCGTATTTATTACAGACCAGATTTTCTCAAATAACTGAACAGCTTTCCAAGCCCCCTGCCCACAAACCCACGACACTGGGACAGTTCCTGCTGGAAGCCGCCATCTGAACAGTGCGTGTTTACTCGCAGGTGGATTTACCGCACGCGGGGAGATGCGACTTCACAGTCCCGCAGGAGCGTGACTAGCCAGCCAGAGTGCTCTGGCCCACGTGCTCATATCTGGAGAGGTAGTTCCCAAATCAAACGGTTCTTGTATTTTCACACCTTGTTAAATCATGACACTGAAATTCCGATTCTCAAATGTCACCAGCGGCAGGGTGTATATGCACAGTGCAGTACAATGAAGATTTCAGATGAAATCATGAATTACAATGTCATTCTGTAGTGCAATGTAAGCTGTATGACAGATACCCTTGCTGCTGCCTGGCAGCCGGGCTGCAGGCTGAAATGCTGGAATCTGTAGAGAAAACCAACCCATGCTCAGGCACCACGAGCGGAGATGAGCTACGCAGCCACCAGAGACACAGGTAGGACCCCGTCCCTTGTCCCAAGGCCCGCGCCATGCAGTGGATGAGGCCAAGATCCCTCTGGGGCGAGACTCTGGCCCAGTGGCCCAGGGCTCCCAGGGCCGACAGAGGCCCTTCCTGAGGGTGCCAGAGAAAGAGATGCAAGTCCCAGGAAAAGGACATTGCCAGCAAACAGCTCAGGCTCCTCGGCCAACGCTGGTGCCACAGGCCCAGGACCTCCCCTGCCTTCAGTGACAGGCCGGATCGCCACCTCTCTGTCCACATCCCAGGCTCAGCCACGGACTCTGAGGCCAACTGCCCTCTTCGCTGGGCCCGGAACGCCCTGGCTCTCAGGCGACGGGTTGCATGGCTCACGGCAGCGGCCCTGGACACGTGGTCACTCAAGTTGGAGGGGGCTGATCTGGGGCAATGAGGACGGGCTTTTCCATACAGAGCTGCATGGCCTGAAAGACAGCGGAGGCAGATGTCGACCGTTCTCAGGTGTCACCAAAGAACTAGCCCAGTCGAGCGACGCCCTCTTGCCGGAAGGGGACACAGAACAGAGAGACCAGAGACACTCATCACCGCATCTTCTGGGCTTTCTGACAGCAGCAATGTTAAGGAATAATGCAATATAAATGCTGCTCCACTCGAGCCTGAAAATCGCTCTCCACAGAGTAACACAGAATAGCACAACAGCACGTGCACGCATGTGCCTGGACACACACACAGCCATGGCAAAGCTACGCTGAATGTTCCGATTGTGCCTGCGGGGCATCTGGATGCCCATATTTCCTCTGTGATTTTTTTTTCCTAATCAAAATGAAATGTTTTGAATTCTAGTGAGTACCAATTAAATTGAGTATTGAGAGAAGAGCATTTGTAAAGCATTTATAATTCTTTTCACTCAAATGCCAAAACCCACACTGAAATCTCTCCAGCATATGTGCTTTTCACTCTCCAGGAGGACAGTCCTGTTTGCACATGTCACCGCTCTTCTTTGATGTGTGACCCACAACGTGAGCTGCTCGTGTTCCTGAGGACGGGAGAGGTGTTGCCCTGGGCTACCCTACGCTACCATAAGAATAGGTCCCACTGGGCACATTCTGCCACCTCAGTTAGCGAGGGCACAGCTGTCTGGCACCAGAGGAGAAGAGCCAGGTGCAAGGTCGCCGAGCGGAACAGGTTCTAGCCCAGACGGAACCTGCATGATGCTGCCTGCAGTTGTGCTGAGGAGCTAACGCTCGTCCTGACTTCCCCAGAAGGAGGCAAGGGGCTTGAGGCTATGCGGACACGGTGCGTCCTACTTCCTCTGTGGACATACATTCACCTAAAAAACGCCTCTTGGGCTGATCACCCAAGCACTACCTCGATACACAAAAGTCAACCTCCTCAGTTTCTGCGCAATCTCCAAAATTCATTTCAAGCCCATTTAACCCAGAAACTCTTCTCAGGTTACTTGGGTGTAAATTAGTCCCAGCTTCCTACGGACCGAGTCCTCACTGTTTTCCACAAACCAGTCGACTTGAGGTTTCTGACACGATGTTCTGTGTCAGTCCTTAACTGGCACAGAAGGAAGCCGCTTCCCAGTGGAGTCACGGGTTGGCTGGCACTCAGAGCTTACTGTCCTGGTTCTCCGAGAAGTCCACGGCATCAGCGGACGCTCCGGAGACACAACAGATGAGCCGGGGAAACAAACAAGCATGACGCCTCTTCAGGGCCAGGACACTCGCCATCGCAAAGAGCCAGCGTCTCACTGACACTTCGCTGTTGCTGAGAGAGGACAGGGCAGCTGCGGACCATCTTTATGTGAGAGCCCCGAGTTCAAGCGCTCAGATTACTTGGATTCTTCGCATTTGAGGGAAGGTTCTGTCGGCACAGCGTGCAGGGCAACATGGGGGCAGGGCTGGCTTCCTTCTGTGAATTCCCGGGCTGCAAATTCCAGTTCAGCATACAACAGATGAGGCATGATCTCCGGAGCCACTCCCCAGTTTGACAGCATCTCTAAGTCATCTGGAAGAGGCGATGCGAAGTGAAATATCCACACTCACAAATGATACAAACTTTGTTACAGGCCAAAGCTCTTTGGACTAGGTGCAGTAGTACCTGTGTTTTCCTCTCTGAACAATAATAGGATGTGGATCCCAGAGGTTTATTTACGTATTAGATTTTAACTTCTGCATCCCCGGGCTTCGTCAGGGCAGAGGCTTCACTGGGGCCAGGCTGCCGTGAGGGTGCGTGAGGAAGCGCTCAGGCAGATTTACAGACCGGAAGTAGCCATCGTCAGAAGCGCAGGGTGCAGTTGTTTATGTGGATTTCAGGGGCCACAGCGGGATGGAATTTGAGATTCGTACAGAATAGCTCAGCAAAAGCAATTTTAATGGGCCTTTCTCAGTGTGTTAACATATTAAGATCACATCTAAGCTGCTAATGCATAGGAATTGGTTCCGGATCATCAGAGAAGACAATGATATGGCCCCCTAGAGCCCAATAGGTGGGTGTTAAGTGACATAATGTAGGCTACAGCGTGATGAATGTGAAGACGTATCACCAAAATAAAAACCGCACGTGAGCCCAACGGGGGATATTTTGAGAGTCTCAAGTTTCTGACTCGGTTCGTTTATGTGAAGTTCAAGAATGAGCAGACAGTGGAAAGAGGAAAGGCAGTGAAGTCAGAAAAGCCAGCTGCTGCACTGACAAAAATGGTCAGAAGGGAAACTTCTGAAAAGTTGGAAATGTCCACCTTTTGATCTGGTTAGTTGTCACAGGTACATAGGTGTGTAAAGATTTATGGAATTTTTACCTGTAAGATTTGTGCCTTTACCGCGTGCAAATGGTCGCTATGCTGAAGTTAGAAAAAGTCACACAGTTCTTCACATGGCAGCAATTGATACGGAAGATGGATTTCAAGCACAGAAAACCAGAGTGGCTCAGAAGCATGAACTGAGTCTCTCCTCTTCTCCCTTCACTCACCAGCCCCTGCCCGGCAGGTGCCGCCTGAGGCAGGTGTGTAAGGGGAGCTGTGCACACAGTGGAGTCCCAGCACCACACTAGACACACCAACACACAGGTAAGTCAGAGCGGATGTCATGAGCCCCAGACATGTCAGTGGATCAGGGAAGGGGGTGCTGCAGAGGGCAAGGCACTGTCCCCAGCAGGGCTCCCAAGAACACACCAGCACAATGAGGCTACCTTAGGGCTGCGGGTGTCCAGAGCACCCCACTGCCGATGGACATGGCCAGGGAGTAGGCACCCACCCCAAAGGACATCAAGAGCTTCGCTGCCCAAGCTCACTATCCATGGCCCCCCAGACGTTAGAAGGTCTACAGCTCTGCGAAGGCGTCCCCAACCCGAGATCCAAGACCCCTGTTGTAGCCGATGGAGAGTGGTTAGCAGATGAAAGAGCTGTTAAACTGCGCGACTCTGTGGAGGACAGATGTGAGGGAGACAAGGTGGACGGAGGGAGAGAAAATCAAAGATCTTATTAGAGCGCAAACTGGAGACAAGTGGGCTGGGAGCAGAGATACTACAACGAGGGCTCGCAGGGAGCGGCGGCTATGGACGTGCAGCCCTCAGGAGCCAGGAGGTCTGTGCAGGGCGGGAGCAGGTGAGGAAGGAGCTGACGGAGGCAAGGCGACTTCCACGAGTGTAGGTCACGTCCACAGCAGAATAAAGCCCGCACCGTATGGGTTCAGAGCACCGCTGTGGGCTTGGAGGCAGCACGGGCCGGACTGGGTCTGTATCCATTTTCTTTCACTTTCCTTTGCCAGCTGTGCCCATGGAGCCTGCACTGTGAGGCGAGCGATGGGCCTCCAGTGACAACCGGGGCACAGACCAGACCCCTGCCTGTGGCAGATTCACGCTGGGCATCGCCAGGAACTGGCTGACAAGGCCTCTGCCGTCTTCGAGGCTCAGGACAACCCTGGTGAACTGGCATCTCAGCTGACCTGCACGGGCGAGCAGGAGGAGCAGGAGCAGGAGGCACTGCGGGCCCTGGACCGGCAGCAGCGTCTCAGAAGAGCCCCGGAAAGCAGCGCAGATGCTCCGCTCCGTGCAGGCCGGCCGCCCTGGCCTACTGGGACCCCCGGGCCTGTGTGTGGTCCTGACACACAGGAGCCCTGACACCTCTGGCCCAGAGGAAGAGGGACACAGGTTCCCATCAGGCAATGAATGATCTTAAGAGGACAGAGGGAAGGAGGAGAGGGGGACAGGAGACGTCACCGGCAATGGAAAGGGCAAAATCCATGACTTACTGTGTTTCCTGAAACATCACCAAGATGGTAAAAAATTGATCACAGAATGGGAGAGAACTTTTGAAAATTTTCTATATTGAAGGACTTTGCTCTAGGAAAAGTACTCGTAAGAATTCAACAGTAAAGAGAAAATAAGAGAATTAAAAATGTTATAGAACAGGAACAGACATGTCTCCCAACAGGATCTAAATACACAAAAATATGTCCCAAATCATGAGTGTCTTAGGAAATACAATTCCAAATACAATCAGAAACTTGATACCTGTAAGAATGCCTAAGACCAAAAAGCCAGGCACTCAGACCGTAGGAGGTGTTGATACAGACACAACAGAACTGGAACCCCAGAGCATTAGTGAAAAACTTGTACCACAGTATAGTACATTTTGGGAAAGTTTGCCATGTTTGCAATATATTAAATACAGTAATTTTATTACCACAAAATTCTTTGAGGTACATTATTATAGAATTGAAATCAAGTCCACACAAAAGCCTGTGTCACAGTAGTCATGGAAGCATTAAGATACTTATATGAATAAAAACATAAAAACAACCAGAATGTTCTATTAAAAGAGATAAAATGTGGTGTGTCCACACCACTGAAAACCTTTCAATATTAAAAGGAATGATAGGGCCATGCTAAAAAGTGGATGAATTGTGAGAACATTACATTATGTGAGAAAAAAATGAGAAACAGGAAGCACGACATGGCACCTTTCTGTGACATATCTAGAATTTGCAAGTCTTACAACTTTTTTTTTCCTATATGTTTTGCCTATATGCATGTCAAGGTCAGAAGGTCAGTCCCTGCAAAAAGGCCAAGCTTAATTTTAACAAGGATTATTGTTAATCTGCAGACCAGTTTGAGGGGCCCTTTGTCTGTCTAATCTGTAGCCTTCAACCCATGAATGGAGGCTTATTTAGGACTTTTAAAATTTCTTCACAGTACTCTGTAGTTTCACATGCACAAGTCTCATACTTTCTTAATTTTATTACTAAGTAGCTTATTATTTCTAAAACTTCTTGTAAGTGGAATTTTTTTTTTAATTTACTTACGGGTTATTGTCAGCTTCAGACATTTTTGTTATTTTTTTTACTGATCCTGTGAACTTGCAAACCTTGCTTATTAAATTTTTAGTGAAGATTTCTTAGGTTTTTATACACGAAAGAACATATCTCTGTAATAGGTGATCTTACCTTTTTCCCACTGTGAATCCCCTTACTTTGTTTTCTTAACTAAGTGCCTTGGTAGAAGTGGCAGCAGTTTAGGGAACTGCAAAAGCAAGAGCAGATTCCTGTCTCGTTCCAGATCTTACACCGAAAGCTTTGTCAGGCTGAAGATGCATCTTGGCCTAGTTCCTCGAGTTTCTAGATCATGAAAGCATGCTGGATTTCACGAGTGGTTTTTCTGAGGCCGGACGGATGACCGCACAGGTTCTATTAACCATGAGTATCACGTTGACCGAGTTTTTCCTGTTGAACCAACCTTGCCCTCCTGGGAGAATCGCACCTGCCTGTGTGAATAATATATGCGGGGAGCAGAGGTGGGGTTTGCTTTGCTTGTGTCTGGTCCAACATGGCTGTGCTTCTGCAGACAAGAGCCCTCTGTCCACGTTCCCCGGGCCGCCTTTGTCTGGTTTGGATATTGAGACAGTGGCGGCGGCGGCAGGTGACTTGGAAAGTGTTCTGTCTCTTCTCTCAGGCCGCTAAGTCTGGAGTTAGCCTGTTACACAGCCAAAGCTGATTGACAGGAGCATAAGGAGCAGGGCATGTTAACTAGCTGGCTGCTGAGGACTGAAGAGAGGCGACGAGAGAAGACGAACTTCAGAAAATCCCCAGCCCGTCCAGAAACGAGGACACATTTAGATGCAGTCACTCATGTACGTTTCCCTGTGTTTCTGCAGGCAGAATGTCACTTCCAGAAAGATTATGTAGATTTCCCCAGACACCCAAATGTGCCCTACTATATTCAGAAAAAGCTAAAAACATTATTTTAATCAAATTTAATTGAATTGTTGCCACTCTAAGGCAATGTGTCCAACTTGCTTTCTTCATCCTGACGTCTGTTTGAAGCAGTCCCCTCTGTCAGAGGCAGAGCCTCGGTATCCACGGAGGCTGACTGCTTGTTTCTCCCACATTAGCTCTGCCACCTTCACAGGGGAAAGGTGGTGTTTCTCCGTCCTCGGCCCGTCTCTGAAAGCCACAGCTGGGTTTAACTTCAGGACTCAGCTTCACAAACAAGCGCTTCTTGCTTTCCTTTCTCCCTGAGCAGGGCGCAGAGCACACCACAGGAACAGCAGGAGCCCGAGACAGGCTCATCTCTTGAAGTGGGTGGTGTTCTCGAGCAGCAGGACTACACCGGTACAACGGCCGTCTGGGGCAGGCCCCTAAGCCTTCTCCCTGCCCGACAAGCCCACAACCTCACCCCTGCCTGTGTGGCACAGGGACCGTCACACCGAACCCTCACCTCGTGCTCCACCAGAGAGGCTGGTTTGGGGAAATCCATTCAGAAAAAAACATGTCTTGTTTGACATTTTAGCCCAGAGCACTTGACCCATGTTAAATGTGCCATCAACCAAATAACTGAAAAGAGCCCGTTATTCAGCATCTTTAGAAGTGCAGGCATTTCTGTCAAGACTACGCAAGTAGTAGGCTGGCTTTTCTCATTGGTAGTACCCAAGCGTGAGGCTCCTAGGGAGCCCTCTACTTGGAAGCGGATCTCTGTCTTCTGGTATCAACATGTTGCCCCATTTTTACCCCCTTCTTTTGGAAGGTCCATTCACTCGCTGAGCATGTGAGGCACTGAGTAGGATACTGTGAGGACAGACGGTTTAGGGTGTGTATGTCCCTCCAGTAGATTGGCAAATAACACACAGCACATTCATGTCTCATCACCTGCGAACTAAAGCTGAGTGAAACCTCCACAAGGATGTGTGCATGTGTGTGCATGTGTGAAAAGCACAGCATCTACTTCACAAGCACGTCACCTGACTCCTGTGCAGTCCACCTTAAAACAGAAGAGAGCAGCTTAACAAAAATAGGTTGTTTCGCTGGGCGTGGTGGCTCACACCTGTCATCCCAGCACTCGGGAGGCAGAGACAGGAGGACTGCTGAGTTCAAGGCTTGCCTGGGCTACATAGTGAGCTCAGGGCCAACCTGAACTGCAAAGCGAGACCCTGTCTCAAAAAAAAAAAAAAAAAAGAGGTTGTTTCATGCTTCTTACCTATTTTAAAAAACAAGCATTCTGCCTAAAGCCAACATGACTCTTAGCCTAGCTCTTGCCCATCTGCAGGGTGCAGAGACGGCCCACATGCCTGTCTGCTCCATGTCTCAACGTGCCCATCTATGAGGTGGCCAGAGTCCACTGCTGGACCCTGAGGCTGGGGAGGGGACCAAGAAGCAAATGGAACCAATAGGCCCCAAAGGACAGATGCAACTTGTCCTTCCTGCAGCTACTAATGACTGTGAATTCGTGGGCAGGCACCAACACGATTCATTCTGATTTTATCTTCTCTAAATGGTCTTAAAGAACTTTGCTCATATGCGAGTCTCTAAGGATTGTAGTGTTCAAATTTTACAAGGCCCTTGGTGAGCCAGATGGTACAACATAAAAGTTGTTCCGATTTTAAGTTGAACTCCTTCCAATGCTGGCTACATGTCATTTTCCTCGTAGTTCCAAATTAATCCCTTTCTCATTTGTTTCACTGTGAATCCCAGCTCAGAACTTCTGAAAATGATTAATAGGATTCATTGAGTCGCCGCTTCTCAGAGGCCCCTCTGTTAGGCTTTCAGAGGACAAAGGTGCATGGCTGAGGTTGTCAGGAATCAAGGGCCGTGGCTGTCAGAAGTCGCTGTGCTGGCTTCTCTCTGTAGTTCATGCTTGCCTATTCTTATTTGTGGCACCTACATCATGGGGGGACACTTAGATCTCTGAAATAATGGTTCTTTCCCAGTCACACAGAAGACAAGACATTATTTTCCGAATGATGTATGTGATACTTAATGGGTATCTTTAAATTTTAAAATTCATATACGAATTCATCACTGAAAACATTATGGCTTTTGTGCCCAACGAAGACTTTCCTACCATCTCTCTTATTAAAATAAGTCAGCTTAATTTTTTATTGAAATGTCTGGAAGTGAACTGCCAGCAGACTTTATTTGTCGGGAGGAAAGAGAGCAAAGCGACACAGACAAGGTGAAAGCAAAGGCAGAGCTCCTTTCTTCATTATTGTCTTACAGATCCTCTGATCCTATCCACTCAGTCTTCTTGGCTCTCCTCTCAGCTGCAAGGTCACCTCTGTCCTGTCACAGTAGCTCTCGGCCATTTGCTTATCAGAGTCTTTGCCAGGTCTAAGGACGTGCAGCCAGGAGGAGGGTAAACACAACAGGAAGGATTCACTGTGACTTGCATTTTGAATGCAGTTGATGGACTGGCTTGTACAGCAGCCATCCAGAGCACCATGGGCAGCACCTTCCCTACAAACCAGAAGTACTCCTGAAGGAACCAGAAGTATACCTGAAGGGACCGGAAGTGCATCTGAGGGGCTTGTAAGTACGCTTGAGGAAACAGGAAGTGCTCCTAAAGGAATGGGAAGTACACCTGAGGGGACCAGAAGTGCATCTAAGGGCCTCTAAGTACGCTTGAGGAAACAGGAAGTGCTCCTAAAGGAACGGGAAGTACACCTGAGGGGACCAGAAGTGCATCTAAGGGCCTTGTAAGTACGCTTGAGGAAACAGGAAGTGCTCCTAAAGGAATGGGAAGTACACCTGAGGGGACCAGAAGTGCATTTGATAGGATCATAGGTACTCCGGAGGGGACTGTGTTTTAGGGATATTCATAAACTTCTGCTCAGGTACTATGATGGACCAATATGAGGTGCAGAGCCAAAAATAAAAATACCTCACCCCACAAAATTCTCAAGGTGCCAGACATCTTGAGGAGCAGCTCAAGAAAAGAATTCTAGCACAACCTATCCACACATGAGATGTTCAAGAGAAGAAATGACTGAGATGGGGAGGTATTAGTGAATCTGGGGAGTTCCTCCAAAAATCTGCCTGCTTTTGCCCATGCATCCGTGTGACATTAAATTCTTCCTGTGGGCTGCTGGTCTGTTTGCAGAGTTCTTCACACATGGACTCCCCTGTGGGTCTTACCAAGTCCTCTGAAAGATGGCTTTCCTGGTCCCTATGTTGTAGACAAACAATGCTCAGCGACGTGTCTGTTCTGGGTGGAGCACAGTGAGTCTGGGGGTATCTGCCCCAAGCGTGCTGCTCAGTAACTTCCTACGTCTCTTGTACTCCATGAATTACACCAGAACTTTATGTGTGAGAACATAAGGGAATCCATTCACTGAACACACGGAACTATCTCACTCTGGGTGCTCACTGTACCAGAAGCTCACTGTATTAATGGTTTGTAGGGAAGGTGCTGCCTGAGGTGCTCTGGGTGACTGTTGTATAAGCCAGTCAGTCAGCTGCATTCCAAATGCAAGTCACAGTCTGGCTGTTTAGGGATGGAGGCAGTTTCATAAGCTTTCTACTTAACTAAGTAGTATCTTCTCAGCCTGCCTATCCATGGCTCTCCATGGCTCTGTAGATATCGGGGCCACTGTGACTTGCATCAGAATGGAGATAGTGATAGGCTGCCCAAGTGCAAGCACTCTGGGAAGATGAGGCAGGAAGATCATATGAACTAGCTCAGTCTGGGTAGCACAGTGACTTAGCAAGACTCTGATTCAAAACGGGTGGGGATGTAGCTCAGTGTGATGGTTCTGGGTTCAAACCCCATGGTGGTTAAAAGAAATGAGTACAGGATAAAGGAGTGTGTCAAATTCAGATCAGACTTCACTATAGTTTCATGTATAATTTTTTTAAAGTGAGACAGGGAGGGAGAAGTTAAATTTTCACCCTGGGAAAAAAGCCAAATTCTAGCTTCGGCGGCACTTCTCTTGCTAAACCCCTTCCCAGATCCCCCCCTAGTGTCTTGCTTCAGAACTACATTTACCCAGTGGCTTGAGGACTCAGGAGTAGGCCCTTCTGTTCAGTCATTCTCTCAGCAGAGCTCAGGGTGCCCACAAGCCCCAGGCCGTGCAGTGGGCTCTGCGTGTGCTCCCCTCTCGGGGCTCAGGGTCTTGAGTGAAGAGCATGAAGAGATTACAACCTTGTGTGTGTGCAGCATGTTGAAAGCACAGTGCGCGTCCCGCCCTCCTGGTCAACTGTCTGCGCAGCCAGCTCCCGCGCTCTCCTCTCAGGGCCAGGCCCACCCAGCAGGCTGGCTGCAGAGTCTGAGGAGAGCTGGGTCGGGAGGAGGGAGAGGGAGAGCCAGGATTCTCCTACTGACGGCTCCAGCTCCAGGCGGAGCACAGCGACAGCCCTGCATGTGGCCAGAGAAAGGCACGGAGCCCTGTCCATGACACACAGCAAGGACACCGCAGCGCCGGGCTCAGCGCCAATGTTCTTCGCCAGGTGAAGGTGGACAGCTGCCATCGCACTGGCTTTTGGGGCAAGGATTTACCTTACAAGGCGTCATTCTCTGCGTGGGTTCCGATTTACACAGGCGGTGTGTCCGCGGAGGGCGTTTCTGAGAACAAGGGGAAAGGAATGGGGGAAGCGAAAAAGAACAGGAAAGGGGGTCACTGAGCTCGAGTGGCGGGAGGAGCGTGTGGGCCAGGCCCAGACGGGGCAGTGGGTTTACCAGGGAGTGCAGACCAGGAGCACTGGCTGGAGAAGGAAGCGGCACGCGATTAACAGATGAGCCTCCCTCAGATGCCACTGTCACCGCGGGGGAGGGAGGGGGTAGAAGTCAGACGAGCTGTGAAGACTCCCGATAGGCAGCTGAGTGTTTTAGTGAACAAAGGGCTATGTGTTTAGACCCCGCCCAGGCTGCCACGCCTGACTACAAAGTTACTGTGCTGCTACCAGATCTGCCATGGAAACCCAAATCACAGTTTCCCCAAATCTGCAAAACCGAGAGTGATCATTATCGATCATTAGAGTTACAAAGTGCGGCCAGGAGATTTAGCTCAGTGGTTCTAGCACCCGCCTCGCAAGCCTAAGGTCCTGAGTTCGATCCCTGGCAACCACATACAATGCTGGGCGTGGTGACTCACGCCCACCAGCAATCAGTACTACATACCACAGTGCTGGGCGTGGTGGCTCACACCTGTCATCCCAGCACTCTGGAGGCAGAGGCAGGAGGATTGCTGAGTTTGAGGCTTGCCTGGGGCTACAGAGTGAGCTCAGGGCCAGCCTGAGCTACAAAGGAAGATCCTGTCTCATCAAACAAACAAAATAAAACCCAAAAAACAAAGAAACAAAACAAACACAAGAATTACAAAGTGCTGTGGGAAAAAATGGCCCAACAGCTGAGTGAGTCAAGGGCAGCTGGAGGGAGGCTGCGTGTCCAAGCCACAGGCAGCTCCCAGGCCTGCAGAGAGGCTGAGCCAGGGCACGCCAGGCCAGGAGCTGGGGGGGGGCGGGCAGCAGAGAGGAGGACAGCCCCGGGAGAGCAGGCAGAGGCGGCACCCGCGGGCACCGAGGTGAGGAAGGCCAGGAGCTGATGGGGGGGCTGAGTGCAGCAGACACGGGACAGAGCCGGGACCTGGAAAGTTACACGGGGTTTCCTTATGTCCCCACCCAGAACCAGCCCTCAGCAGCAAGTCGGGGTGGGCAGTGCTGTTGTCAAAAATCATCCAAAATTGAATGAGCACATATCTTAAAATATAAACATATAGCTTCAGGATTAAAGAAGTACATAAAATGGATACCACAATGTTCACCAGAGAAACTATAGGACTAAAAAGATAAACAAGCTTCAGAGTCACAGGGTGGCCAGCGGGGGGCACCCTGAAGAGGCGGGTGCGGTCTGTGTCTCTCAGTTCCTGAGGCCGACGTCTATGATCACAGCAAGGCAGGACTGGTCTCTAGTGAAGGCCACTCCCTAATCTGTTTTCTCGCTTTAGCTTTGCATGGGAGAGAGGGGTCTTCTCCTGTGTCCTTTTAGAAGCGTGCTGACCCCACAGGACCTCCTGCCCCCCCAAGGTCCCTCTCCAACCACCAACTCACTGGGTGCCAAGGGTTCGACAGATGAACGTGCAGGTCCACCGCTGGGTCCACTGCGAGTCTCAGGATCAAGGGCGTCACCAGAAAGTCCACCCGCCCCAGTGAGAGCACGAGGACAGAGCTCTCACCGCTCCCGGTAACGTGTCTCAGAACGCCATCAAAGCCAAATAACGCAACGCCAAGCAGAGCCCCCTCACGCCTCCCTAGTTTTCCCATAATTCAGGAGGAGACTCAGAAGACTGGACTCAAAGCAAAGCAGGCGGAGCCGGGGAAGAGGAGAGAGCTGCTTAGCCTGCGGGACACCGTCCTCCACACAATGCGCAGAAGGTTTGAGCATCTTCTAGAAATGTGAGAAAAACTACTGAATTGCTATATTAATAAACAAGAGTAATCCTCAACAGAGTTTTAGATGCTCAGGTAATTTAAAGTTTTCTAAGAAGGGAAAAATTCATCTGTTTTTCTT
Organism: Thryonomys swinderianus; assembly: GCA_004025085.1. NCBI lineage: Eukaryota > Metazoa > Chordata > Mammalia > Rodentia > Thryonomyidae > Thryonomys > Thryonomys swinderianus. Next base: position 1,867 of record PVIC010012715.1, on the reverse strand, counting down.
CTTTGTTTCTTACACAAGTAACTTTTCATATGTAACAAAAAAGTATGCTTTGTCCCATGAAAACAACAAGTATTATGGGATGCGAACTACTAAAACTTAGATAATGTACCCTGATGACAGTGTACAGGTGCAATAGATAATATGAACTATTACACTTGGGTTTTCTAATTTTCTGCTTTCTCACAGTATAATCCAAAATCTAGCAAACGCTAATTTTTAAGCATTAAAATTCAGGTGCAGAAATCCATAGGACACACACCTGCAAAAAAAAAAAAATGATTCATCCAATGGACAGACTCACCATGACCTCTAACCCACCTCCCAAGAGAATGCTCCTCTTTTGTAAGGTTTTTTATGGGTCAAATCACCTGCTTGCTGTGTTCAAAATCATGCAAGAACCCCTTGAGTAAAAAAGGTCAGGTGTGATATCTTTCCTGTCTATATATTTCTTTCAATATAAAAGAGAATAAAATCCTCTTGGTGAAAACTACATTTACAAAGTGTTTTAATAAAGTAGTGAAGTCTCTGATTTACTTATAGAAACCATCATAAAAGAAATAAGTGAGGAGGCTTTCAGGTAAGAGTGATTTCAGTGTTAAGAACCTGCCATGGGCTACATTTACTGAATTTCCCAAAAGCAAATATAAACTGAAAGAAGAATAGTGCAGCCACTGATACAATGGTTTCTAGGCTTCAAAGTATTTTCTACTTCAAAGTGCTTCGGTTTCCAGAGGAAAGTCAAATACTCCATGAGGACGTTTAGCCTCACACCCCATTTTCCCCCCAGTATCCACACTTGGTTTTCAATTTTGTTCTCTTCCTAGCAAAGTTTTTTTTTTTTTTAAGCACAATAAGTTCTATGGTAGCAAAAATGTATAAAGATGACTAATGGAACTTAAAGGCAAAGACTTCTAGTGCGTAAGGGTCAACAGTGACGCTATTGATAATGTAATGTTAACAAAAGAGAGTTACTGGATTCTTGCAAGGTGCTGGGCACTATTCCAAGCACCTCTCAAGCATTATGGGATTTGATGTTACTGCTCTGGGTATATGTAAATGTTATAACTACCTACCTATGGGTAGCCTGCAGCGTAGAGAGTTTTGCAAATTATACAATGTCAGAGATCAATAAATAGTGGAACAGACCACTAACCCAGTTTGGTCTGACTTCTTGACCAAGATTGTTTCCATCTTTTCCCCACTTTGTAGTCTCTCAGGGCAACGTTCCCAAAACTTTTGCATCAGAATTGAAGTAGAGGAACATATCATCTTAGAAAGTCAAAGACTAGGGTAAACAGGAGTAATTAGAGGGTGCTGCCTCTGCTCAGCCACATAATTTTGTTGGTACAACGAGTCCAGGGAGCGGATCTCAGCACGGAGGAGACTGCCAACAAACGGCGGGAGTCTCCACACAAAAATGGGGGAAACTGCTCCAAACTTCGAATAAAGTCTGCTCTGTTCACAAGTGACCTTTGTGAATGGACTTTCTGTTGTTTACTTGTCTTCCTCTGGAGGTACAAGGATGTGAAAATCCAAAGAAAGGATCTTGCTTCATCTCTGAACAAAAAACTGGGAAAACATGCGGAGCCTGTGAGATAATCAGAAAGGGTTACAGTTGCTGGAAGGAGTTCAGAGCCAAAAGGAACCAGAGACTGCAGGCCGCTGGGATCTCACCGAAACTCCAAGGAAGGTTGTTGAATTTTTATGTCAGCCTACAGCCACACCATCCTGAACGTGCCCAGTCTTGTCTGAATTTTTAGGTCACCGAGTGGAACTCGAGTTGATTTTAAGGCCTTGCTGACTTCAGACCAGTTTCTGGAGCAGCTGCTGCCGTGCCTGGTGCTCCTCCATGACTGCAGAACATGCC
>PVIC010012714.1:0-39316 GCA_004025085.1 Thryonomys swinderianus | reverse complement strand
ATACTATATTACTGATACTATATTACTGTCAGGCTGGGTACATAGTGGAAACAGTACAAAAATGCTGTAAGTTCATGATCAATACTGTTATTATAAAAAAATGATCCGGGGCCGGAGGGTTAGCTCAGTGGTTCCGGCGCCTGCCTCGCAAGCGTAAGGACCTGAGTTCGATCCCCGGTTACCACATATAATGCTGGGCATGGTGGCTCACGCCTGTAATCCCAGCACTCGGGAAGCAGAGACAGGAGGATTGCTGAGTTCACGGCGGCTTGCCTGGGCACCATAGTGAGCTCAGGGCCAGCCTGAACTACAAAGTGAGACCCTGTCTCCAAAAAGCAAAAAAAAAAAAAAAATGATCCATTATTCTACTAGAACTAATTCTCACTAAAATATTAAGACTTAGAATAAGTATTAATTCCATTTAAATTCTGTATAATATTTAGTGTTGGGAATAAAACTTACCTATCTACAGAAACCTCCAGCTTGGGTTTACAGATATTGTCTTCACCACAGTCAAGCAGAATATGAGCCTAGGAAAAAACATTTTATTTTTTTTTTCCTACATGAAATAGCACTTAAATTACACACGTGGTGTGTATTCACATTTCTGTGTGTGTGTATATATATATACAGACACAATGGACACAAGAATGCTTTGGACATAGTGGTCACCTTGCTTGTACTTCTGCAGCTAGGAGATGGGGGGCACTGATTTATAAAGAGGTCGGCGTAGCCAGTCGAGAGAGAGGTGGGAGGGGGAAGCAGAAGGTGTGAAAGAGAAGATACAAAAATGAAGGAGTAGAAATAAAGGTGAAGCCAGACTTAATTTGTCATCTGGTATCCAATCGGCTTCAGACCTTGACATATGACAGGCTGGTAAAAAGTCAAGATGAAAGGGATTTAAGGGGGGAAGAGTAATGAAAGACATTCTTTAAAAATAGATGATGATTATATACTTCTAAGTCACAAGGGACGCATAGCTACCCAGAATAGCGTGATATGACAGGAACCAGAACCGCCATCTTCATTAGGATAAAACCTCAAACTCTGTGTGAATTAATTCAATCACCCAGAGCGGTTGCTGTAATTCGGAGAAAAAGAAAAGCTCACAGCCATTAGATTTATGATGAGTCTTTGTCATACCAATATAAGGCACTGCTCAATTAGTTCAGGAATAAGGACCAGATTTTACATATAATAAATGAAATAGGGCTCTGGTATGCATCTGAAATTTGTATAAGTTATTAATAAAACGGCAGTAGAGGGATTCAGCCAATTCCCATTTTATAGGGAAAAAAGGTACGTAACCGGCCTGGGGGCTCGGCAGTATGGGGCTTCACACAAGGAAAGCCACGGCTTAACGGAACAAATCTCCACTGTCATGTACTTCCTGTCTTGCATGGAGTACAAACCCAACATGCGCTCGAACTTTAAACACGGAGGAAAATACTCCTTCAGCAGAAAGTGCTCTTCAGTCTGGAACTGCAAAGAAGGAACTACGGATCTTCCCCATGCAGCAGGGTCACCACCAGGAGGCCCCCCGTGGCCACTGCATGTGATGGCGAGACTGATGTACATTGTGTTTCATTTTAATTAATTTAAATTTTAAAAATGAGTATTTGAACCCACTACCGAAAAACTTTTAGCATGTTTAGAACAATATAACTATACACATCTCCTTTTTGAATTGGAAATTATATGACTTCTAAATACAAAAGAATTTTTTCAAAGAAAATTCAGTATCTGAATTTATACATGTGCTAAGTATGTAATATTCTTGGGATTTTGGAGATGATTTTAAAAAGTGGAATGTAAGATGCTTCACTGATAATTTTTAGTTGATTATGTGTTGAAATGATGATGTTTTGGACACGGTCACAGGCTGAGTTACATGAGCACGAATTCCTATGCTGAAGTCTGTCCTCCTGCACCTCAGAGTCAGGCTGTGGATGGAGCTGAGTCTTCAGAGAGCTGACTGCAATGAGGTCAAGCTCGGCCCTCACCCAACATGGCCGCCCTGTGCTGTGGAAGAAAGAAGTCCAAAAAGACCCACAGGCGGGAAGACCATGTGACCACACAGAAGAAAGGCACCCGCGAGCCCAGGACAGAGGCCTCAGAGAAAGCAGCCCTGCTGACAGCCTGACTGTGGACTTGTCGCCTCCAGAAGTGGAGGAAAATAAATTCCTGTCATTCGAATCAGGGAGTCTCTGGTACTTTGGTAAGGTAGCCCTGGTGGATTAATGCAGATAACTTGTTCAAATTAACTTTACCTATTTTATTTCTACCTTTGAAAAAACATTGCTGATGAGCAAACTTTCAGTTATGAATGTGGCTTGCAGTGCACCATGTTTCTGTAGGTGACGTGCTGACAGTGCACAGGAGAGTCTGTGACGCGGGCAGGGAAAGGGGGCTGTGCAGGGAGCCAATCTCCCTAGGTTGTGGGGCCTGCACATCGTGACCCTCCTGCCTCAGCCTCCCCATGCTGGGATCACAGGTGTGTGCCAGGAGCACAGCTGAAAAGAGCCACTTATTACTCTCTGTGTGCCTGTGACTATATGCTGCTTTTTTTTTTTTTGAGACAGTGTCTCGCTTTTTGTAGTTCAGGCTGGCTCTGAGCTCACTATGTAGCCCAGGCAAGCCTCAAACTCAGCAATCCTCCTACCTCTGCCTCCCGAGTGTTGGGATTACAGGCATGAGCCACCACGCCCGGCACTGTGGTATGTAGTATTGATTGCTGGTGGGCATGAGTCCCCACGCCCAGCATTGTATATGGTTACCGGGGATCGAACTCAGGACCTTGCACTTGCGAGGCAGGCGCTGGAACCACTGAGCTAACCCCTCCAGCCTATATATGCTGCTTTTTTTAAACAGTGAAAATGTGCATAAAACATAACACAGTGTTAGCATTCAGGAGGCTGTCACAGACCATCATGAGTTCAAGGTCAGCTCTCAAAACACCAAGAAAAAAGGGAGGGATGATATATCACAGATGGTTAGCAAAATAATAAAACACTGTGTAAATGATGTGGGATTTTTGCATTTCTTTACATACATGAACTATGACACTGTCTTTCTCTCCACTAAATCTGAGTGGGTTTAAGTATCTCTGCTTTAAAAATTCAAGTTCCTAACCCTCTAAATTCTCTGATCAAATATCTCCAGACTTTAGGAAAATAGTATCTTGTGATGGTTAAGGGTCTGAGCTGTGAGATCTTCTAAAAAGCCAAAGCTAGCACCTGGGCATGGTGGTGCACACCTGTAATCCCAGCACATAGGACCCTGAGGCAGGAGGATCACCCCAAGTTTGAGGCCAGCCTTGGCTACACAGTGACTTCAAGGTCAGCCTGAACAAGCTAGAAACCCTGCATGCCGCGGCAGTGCCGTACCTGGCGACTGATGTTGGCCGGAGTGAACTGGTTGAGGATGGGCTGCAGGCCCGTAGCGTCCGCCGCTGTACTGTAATCCAGTCGGTACTCCATAAAAATAGTGATCGGAGTGAGTTTGTCTCTAAATTCAGATTCATCCTAGGAAAAGAAAGGCTTCACATTAAAGACGATATCAACCTCATCTATCCAGGGAAATCCATACTGCAAACCCCAAGCCAGAAGTGCTTGTTCTTTGAAAGGCCTTTCATTCCTCCAAACAAGAGAGCACCATGTAAGTGCTGTGAGAGCGGAATGTTCAGAAAGTTTATTGTCATCCTGTGAGAACTTTTAAAGAGTTTTTGCTTTATGATCAAATAAGCTATCACATAAAATACACAAGGGCAGGCTAATGAAATGGGCATAAACACCCCAAGACCCAGACTGATCCCGACACGCCTGCCCACCACGCGGCCCCCTCCCTTCCTATCGCTGCCAACCTTCTCACGACTACTGAGTCTTAGCTTTGCCGTTCCCTTGCTTTCTTTTCTTCCCAGAAAGTTAACTTTACTGTCTTCACTAAATAAACATTAATATACAAGACAATAATTTTTCACCCAAGGAAAATGTACAGTTCTAAATCAAGCATCTGCCCAGAAAAAAATCACCTCGATTTAACTTTTTTCAAGTTTACCTCCTCCTCCTTAAATAATATGATTTCTATACTGGACAAAACACAACATATGTGTTTGTGCAAATCACCTTTGAAAACACAGGATGGCTTAAAAGTAACCAGTTTTTTTTCTCCATCTTAAGTAAACAGCGCTTTCCCATCATTTTAGTTCAAGTGAACACACCCAAGAGGTACAGGAGATACAACTAAACTATTCTGCTGCATAGGAATAGCATATTGAGACTACTACAGCAACTTAGTTTCTAGGGATCTTGGTAAAGTCCACAAACATAAATATAATTCAGACAAGATCTGTGGGGCTTCCTCTTTTCCTTCACTTTTCTATATTATTTTGAGGGAGTAAAATTTTAGACATCATTTCTATCCATACATCCTCAAGTTTTACTTTCTCGAATGGTGGAGCCAGCTGTCTGTAGGTCTAGTAAATCAAGCTTTTGCTACTGTTGTATATGTTAATAAACAATCTGCTTCTCAGGCTGATTCCTCCTCTTTCATCTGGAAATGGGATTATACGGATGCTGAGATTTGCCTTCTGTTGGACGCTCTTGTTACAACTCATCTGTGCTCTGACAGCCGTGATTAAATGTGCTGTGGGGAACACAAGGTAGTCATTTCCTGTCAAAGGCTATTTAGGCTGTTTGGGGGGAACCTGTGCTATTAGAAATGTTGTTGCTGTAATTATCTATACACAATGACAAGGTTAGTCACCTGTACCTCACCAGTCACTTTCTGGTCTCCCTAACCATTTACACAACCATCAGCAATGTGTCAGAGTGCCAAGAATTCACTTCTCAACAAATACATAGCACTGATGACTCTATTTACATTTAAAATTCTTCGTCCTTATAATGCTGTCTTTTTGTTTTTTAAGTTGTGAAGACTCATTTAATTTCATCCAAAGCTTTCTCTGTATTTAAATAAGACAGCCATGTTTTCACTTCTGTCTTTTCATCGGGTTAGTTCCAATTCTAGAAGTTTGATGTTATCTTACCCTAGAGTAAATCTTGCTGGGCCTAGTTGTCTTCCTTTATGACAGAAGTGAGTTTGACTCACTTGTACTGATTTAGTAATTCTACATCTGTATTTTTTAGTAAAACTGGCCTGAAATTCCATTTTCTTGTGCTGTCTATGATCAGCCCAAGTGCTATGAACTCTTACGTCACAGGAGAGTTGGACATTTTTTAGTTTTTCTGTTTTCTGAAGAGTTTGATTAAGATCAGAAATGTGTTGTAAGCCTGTCACCCCTTCACACACACACCCTGGCTTGGGCTTCCCATTTCCTCTCATGGCAGCTGTGTTCTGTTTGTTTCCGAATTTCTGCCTCCATTTTCCTACATATTGGCCCAAAGTTATTCAAGATATTGTTGTTATGTTAGTATATGTGCTGCCAAAGCGAGCACAATGTTGTGGTTATTTTAATCCCTGCTTTATCTGGAGTGAGTTTTGTCTCTTTTGAGTTCTAAGTTTTATGAGGGATTTTTCATTCTTTTTCTTCATTTTTTAAATCAGTCATGCATCAACATCATTGAAGGGAACACATTTATCTTTTCTAACCCCTTCATCGGGGCTACATCTGTCTTTAATTCTGCTTCTGTGACTTACACACACTGTCACAGGTCACATTTCCACGCTTCAAATGCCAGATTTTGTCCAGTGCACCTTTGTTCTGTGCTTTCCACTTTGGTTAAATGGCAATTCACAGGAAGTGGAAAAAGTCCTGATGACACCCGGCCAGAGAAGGCAAGGGGGCGGGCAAGCGGCTCTTACCCGCAGGTAGGCAAACAGCTCCTCACACTGCTTCTGGCCCCCCCGGAAGATGGTCATGTTCTTGGTGTGGCCCGGGGACCTGTTATGGAGAAACAGTGCTCTGCGAATTGCTCCTTTGTGCTTGAGTTTATCCAAAAGAAGCTCCACCTGGAAGTCTACACAGATCAAAGATTTATAACCAACATGTTCCTGTGCTGCGCAGCTGTTTTCATGCGAACGCATACTTTCCTTCCCGACAATCCGCTGCTACGTCCTACTTGTATGTGGTGAGATGGCGCCATATGAACTCTGAGTAAATGTTTAATAATAACGAACCCGACTCTTCCCGAAGTGATACGCATAACCCTAGACAAATGAATGACGCTTGTAAGGAAGTATCACATGAAAAATTGTGGAAGCGGAAAAATTTCACGTGAAAGGAGGGAAGGAGGAAGCCCAAAGGGTGGAGGATACGTGAATGAAGCTTCCCGTGGGGCAGGGGGCAGACACAGAGCCTTCTTCCCCGAAACACAAGCGCAAGACTGGCGAGTGACGTGTTCGTGATTATGCACCTGTACTGTCACACCAGCCCCAGGGTGGACGGATGCAGTGTCACCCACAGCCCTGCTACATAGCGAATTACCCTACGTCCTTCAGGAAACAAGGGACACACGGTGCACAAAGGGTCAAGAGTCCGAAGCGCCAGCTGGTTCTGTGGCACATGCCTGTAATCCTAGCTACTAGGAGGCTGAGGCAGGAGGATCATGGCCAGCATGAGCAACTCAGCAAGACTTAGTCTCAAAATGAAACACAAGAAGCACTGGGCTGTAGCCCCGCAGAGTGCTTGCTTCGCATGCATGAGGCCTTGTGTCCAACCAAACAACCAGAGGGCTCCAAGCGCAGCTGTCAGGCGCAGGCCTTCTAAGTGTCGGCTCTTTACATGGCTCCTGCAGCGGGGCCCGGAGTGCAGTCCTCACGCCCGGAGCGTCGGACTGCGCCCTTCAGTTCAAACGGGGGCTGAAACCCAGTTTGGCCCTTGTCAGCCCCTTGGGCTTCCTGGGGCCCTTACCTCTGTGGGGAGCCTAGGGTGCAGGTCCCTCCGGCCTTCTCCGGCCCCTTATCTGCAGCACCCGTCACCATCCGGCATAGGGCAGCGGCTGGCAGTGTAAGCTGCCACCGCTGTGTGCAGTGCAGGAGGGGCCGGGGCACCTGCGTGCGACCCTCACTGTCCTCTCCCGCCTGGGCCTCTGGGTTTGCCCCAGACTCTACCCAAGCTCCGGGCAGCAGACGTACCCTTCTGCGGCTGGGTTGCTCATGTTCGACCATAAATGTGCCATTTCTGACTTGGCTCAAGAGTTGTACAAGCAGTTATTTTGCCATCTTCAATGTCTCTGAATATAAACTTTCAAACATGCCTTGATATTTAATGTAATGTTCATTAAAAACAACAATAACTATCCAAATAGCCTACAACGGTTCTTCTTTTTTGTTTTGTTTTGGAACTGAATGTCACCATGTAACCCAGCCTGGCTTTGGAGCTGGAGATCCTACTGCCTGAGCCTTTCAAGTGCTGGGATTTCAGCCACGCACCGCGGTGCGCAACAATAAAACATTTTTTAAAGTGTTACAAATACAGCAGTGTTAAAATAGCACGGTTTTTCATCGGACACTTACTAAGCTTCCTCGGAAGTACTCCTTTGCCGTCTGCCTTTAAGCAGAATCTGACATTAAAACTACAAGAAAAAATTTAAAAATATGTTAAATTCTATAATCCAGTTTAGATGTATTTTAAATATCACCCAAATATCACATGTCCCTGGTGTCCGTTGGCCCCTGGATATGACCGTCAGGGACCTCCTGTTCCCTTATCAATGCTGTAGTCTCTGTACAAGTTCCACATCCGTCAGCTGGTCCCCAGGTCGGTGTTAAGAATACAGAGTAAATGGTATCCGAAGATTGCACTGCACTGTATGTACTGAGTGACAGCACCAAAAACGTCTGTGCACACGTGGGACGGATGCGGGTGTCTGTGTCTTTAGGGCCACACGGGCTGAGGCGGGGCTCGCTGAAGCCTCAGGTCAGGGAACGCGAGGCCTGCGTTGCAGAGGACAAAACTATCAAGGCTGATCTCACGCTCCCTTCAGGAAGTTATGTATGTCTGTTTTCTTGAGGAGATGAGAAAAGGGGTCTCCTGAGCCCCTGCCAAGTGCTAAACCTGCTGCAACCTGAAATGAGGACCACGAGTGCTTAGATTAGAAATAAGGCCTCGGCCGGACGTGGTGGCTCACGCCTGTCATCCCAGCATGCTGGAGGCAGAGGCAGGAGGACTGATGAGTTCAAGCCTTGCCTGGGCCACACAGTGAGCTCAGGACCTATAAGGCCCTGTCTCCTCCCCACCAAAAAAAAAAAAAATGTAGAAATAAGGTCTCATTTATAAGAAGATCTGCCAAATCATCACTGGATATGCTCCTCTCAACAAGGGTTTTTCTAGGAGCCAGTGTAACAGGCCACATTCAGCAACTTAGAAAAATTAAAGAAATAAAATGGATGTAAGTTGTATTTAAAGAATTATGGTGAAAATGGATTTCTTATTATGAACCACAGTCAAAGTTGCACAAAAGTTACTACTGTATTTAACAATACGCTTTGGGGCTTCTGATTCTTAGCATAATCATAAGCATATTATTGACAGTTTCACATGGAAGCAAATGAAGGAAGAAAAGCAATAAAACTGAGCCTGAAGCCTGAAGACAACTTCACCACCAATCAACACAAACCAAGAACAAACATGCCTGAATGTTTCAAGCAACCCAACAAAAATTATAAAATGTTAGGGGCTGTAATAATTCAAGAACAAAATCAGGAAAAGTATGCTCCCTTAGCTCTTTTGAAATAAAATTGTCTTGGCTACCAGGTCCTCATCAGCTATAAATTCTCTGTGAGTTTTCATCAGGAGCATGAATAGTGTCCCCAAGTAGACCACTCTTGCCGATTTTAATAGTCAAGATGTTCAGTAATTAATCTCATCTTTATTCTGACATATGAGAAAGATACCAGTTTCTCTGTTGTTTTTTAAATGTTTTGAACATTTAGAGGTCAATTTTAGAGAAAACTCAAGAAGATAAACGGAGAATAAAAAAATAGAATTAAAAAAACCATGAAAGGGGGCTGGGCATTTAGCTCAAGTGGTACTGTGCCAACCTTGGATGCACAAGGGCCCGAGTTCGATCCCCAGTACCAAAAAAAAAAAAAAAGAAGGAGCACATACGTGTCAAAGATGTAAGAAACAACACTGTAGGAAAAATTCACATGCTGGACTTGGAGATAAATTAGCAAAGGAACAAGTAAAAAGCCAAAGTCCTCATGAAAGTAATTTTTCATACAGCTCTTCACAGATACAAAATCTGAAAAGTGTCATATCTTTTTAATATTTATATGTTCAAGGGTCTGTTTAGAATTAAATCTAACAGGTTCTGAAAGCTTTTCCTTCTTTTCAAATCCACTTATTGATCATAATTCTTTAAAGAGTACTTTCACACTAATTTATTAAGTTATTCTTAGAGCCTTCTAGATTTCTCCAAGAGAACAAAGTTGATTCACAGAAACTGTTTAGCAATATTTCAGTCCTTACGGGATGGAACTAATATTCACAATCACAATGATTACTGTACAGATATTCTTACCAAGAAACTTTAAGACCTGTCCCAGGCAGTGGGCAAGTTTTGTTGTCCTGATTTAAAATGCTGGGAGACACTTCAAGGCCTGCATTTACGGTGATGACCGGTCTGGCCCTAGATTTAAAAAAGAAAAGGAAAAAAGAAAACTACTGTAAAAAATCAGATTGAGCTAAGTAAGCATTTTAGGTTCATATTCACTGCGGACGTGATACAAGGTCTGCTGAAACTCTGCAGCAGCGGAAACAATAGGCAGCTCAACGCCAGCTGACTGACGACGTCCCTTCGCCCAGAAGGGTCCTAATTTCAGACAGAAAGTCCTGTGTGCTGGGAAGTCACCCAGTTCCCAGCGAAGAGGGCTGGTCTGAGCTCAGTCGCGAGTGGCAGAAGGTTAAACGGGCTGTGACTCACCTGAGACACTAGGAGACGGTGGAAAACACCGCCACGAACCCACCTGTGCCGATTCCAAATTCTCTCCAAGATGCATCCAAGTTACAATTTTAGTAAGAGAGGAGAAACACCCCCATACAAGGAAAAGTACCTCCAGATATATGCACATATAAAATGTGCTATAGGAAATGCCCGGGCCATTTCTGGTCGAACAGACTAATAAACTGGTAAGTGGTCTAAAAACTACGTACCTACTGTATGTTCTTTTTGTACTGTTTGAATATAACAGAATATAACTTCATTAACATTCGTTTTAATACTTTATTTTAGATGTTTTGTTTTGTTTACTTGAGCCAGGGTCTCACTGTATAGCCCAGGCCAGCCTCGAACTCACTGTGGCTCAGCCTCCTGAGTGCTAGGACTATAACTGTGTACCGCCTAGTAACAGCAATTTTAAAAACTAAAACAGTACAGGGCCAGAGATTTAGCTCAGTGGTTCTGGTGCCTGCCTCGCAAGCACAAGACCCTGAGCTGGATCCCGGTAACCACATACAATGCTGGGTGTGGTGACAAACACCCACCAGCAATCAATAGCACATACCACAGAGCCGGGCATGGTGACTCACGCCTGTAATCCCAGCACTCGGGAGGCAGAGACAGGAGGACTTCTGAGTTCCAGGCTTGTCTGGGCTACATAGTGACCTCAGAGCTAGCCTGAACTACAAAGCGAGACCCTGTCTCAAAAAAAAAAAAAAAAAAAACTAAAACATACATTGAAAGACAGGTTGAACATTTGCAATCCAAAATGCTTTGATATTCCAAAATCTGACATTTTTTTAAGTTCAAACAGAACATTTCAGATTTTGAGTCTTTTCAGGTTTTCAGATTAGCTATGCTGAACTGGTAAAACTTATATAAATATCCCCAAATCTGAAAAACTCCAAAATCTGAAATACTTCTGGTTGGAAATATTTCAGGAGAGAGGCACACAACCTGTAAATACAGTTTTCCATAGTTCCAATGCACAAGTTTAAATCCTATACAAAAAAAATATTTAGGCTCAGGTTACTGGGCCAGTCTCAGGATGAGAAATCCCTGAAACACTAATGTTAGTTTTCTTGCCAGGTATAAACTTGGTCCACAGAAATGTAAACATCTTGTTTTTTTTTTTTTTGAGACAGGGTCTCACTTTGTAGTTCAGGCTGGCTCTGAGCTCACTATGTAGTCCAGGCAAGCCTCGAACTCAGCAATCCTCCTGTCTCTGCCTCCCGAGTGCTGGGATGACAGGTGTGAGCCACCACGCCCGGCACTGTGGTATGCGGTATTGATGGCTGGTGGGCATGAGTCTCCACGCCCAGCATTGTATGTGGTTACTGGGGATCGAACTCAGGACCTTGCGCTTGCGAGGCAGGCGCCAGAACCACGAGTTAACCCTCCGGCCCTGTAAACATCTTAATCCATGTGCAATACCGGGGACATTCTAAGGCATGTGGAACTAAGATACACAGGACCAGGAATCCATATGTAGCAGGGCAACTGAGATGTATGAATTTCTACATGTTACTCTAATAAAGGTCCCTTTGTAGTTTATTATACATTGCTCCTGTGGTCACAGAATAGTTAAGGCACAGCACCAGTTACTAAGTTAATTTCTTGCCTCTTACAGAAAACATAAACTCGAACACTTCTCTCTCTTTCCCTTGCTGGACTGAACCCAGGGCCTCGGGCATGCCAGGCCAGTGTGGAGTCTCTGTGCTGTGCTGCCCCCACGCACGCAGATTTAGAGATTAAAAACACAGGAGGACAGATTTGAACACACAGGAGAATGGTTTCGGACAAAATTTAAAACAGAGGAAGTTTCTGAATGGTTTTCTAAATAAAAACTCTACAGCCTTTTCCCTCTGAGATCTCCCTGTATAGAAGTATGATTTGCTACAGCAAATCTTGAATCAAGAAAATCAAGCTGCAATTCAGTCACCAATGCTTAACTTGAAAAATTCCAATAATTCAGGTTATTTCTAGATCACAGAAGCCTATGGACCGTACCTGTATAAGATAGCTCGATCCACTCCGAAAGCCCCCACAATTAGGTCTTGAAGAGAAAGTGGAAAAGCATGTTAATACATTCACTGTACGTAAAAAAGATTTAAACACATTTTTGCAACCAAAAGGTCGTAAAGTAACATGGGTGAGCTACAGTATTCTACATAAGTAACTAACTCCCCTCAGCACAGATGTGCATCACCCCTGGAGCTGGACCTTCCCCCACGCAGACAAGAGCTGTTCCAGGGAGTACTCAGTGAAAGGAGGCGTCTGTCCCTCGAAGGAAGAAGCTTCCCACATGCCTGTGGGCTTCATAATTCCACGGTAAGGTTTCTTTTTTATCCCTCTTTCTCTTGTTTCAAAAATAAAACCGAACCAAAAAGCACAGACAGCTGCGCTGCCTGGGATGTCAGACAGCATCTGAATCAGCAAGAGTCAAGTGCGTCAGCTTTGATATGTAACTGGTACCGAGACTGCACAGACCCCGAAGAAAACGCAAAAGAGCTGCGTCTCACCACGCACCCCAGAAAAGCTGAGGAAATCCTTTCAAGGTAGAAAGGCTGTGAGAAAACATAAAGACAGGCCAGGGATTTAGCTCAGTGGTTCCGGCACCTGCCTAACAAGCACAAGGTCCCTGGTTAGATCCCCAGTAACCACATACAACAATACCAGTCATAGTGACTCACACCCACTGGCAATCAGTACCACATACCACAGTGCCAGGCGTGGTGGCTCACGGCTGTCACCCCAGCATTGGGGAGGCAGAGACAGTAGGATTGATGGTGAGTCCAAAGCTAGCCTGGGCTACACAGTGAGCTCAAGGCCAGCCCGAACTACAAAGTGAGACCTTGTCTCAAAAAAAAAAAAAAAAAAAAAAAAAAAAAAAAAAAAAAAAAAAAAAAAAAAAAAAAAAAAAAAAAAAAAAAAAAAAAAAAAAAAAAAAAAAAAAAAAAAAAAAAAAAAAAAAAAAAGGCAGGTAGAACTAAATAAAAATTTTAAACCTCCTTATGCTTAAAATATAAAATATGCACAAAATCATAGAAATACAGAAATGAACAAAAATGCCTACACTAATAAGCAAAAATGTTAACTGAATGAAAATACTATTGTCTACCTATTATACAGTCAAAATTATTTTTTAAAAAGCAGTAATGAGGGAAAATGATCACTTATTTATTGGTAGTGAATGCTTTAAAAAGTTGCCAAAGACAGTTCCGAGGAGGAAATGGGGTTGTAACTTGACCATGAGCACCGACAGCCTGTAAAAAAGCAGGGCACACCTCTGACAGAGCAACTCCAGACCTTCTTCCTAAGGAGCTGGGCGCGGGGTGCACACCCCCCTGGGGCCCAGCTCGGAGGCTGAGGGAGGAGGTTGCTAAAGAGTTTGCAGCCAAGTCAGACTACACGGTGAGCTCAAGGCCAGCCTCAACGACCACGGCAAGACCCTGCCTCAAGAACCGCACGCACAGGAAGTGTCTTCAGGAGATAGCACTGTGCAGTGGAATTATGCCTAAAGACACAAATGCCAAAAAGTAAGGCAAAAATAAGGCCCGGCCACTTGTTAGCAGGGGATATTAAAGATTTGTGTCTTTAAAAAAGTAACAAAATGGGGAGATACTCCTGATGCTTTCAGTGAATAAAATACATAATAAGCAGCGCATAAATACTGTTCTGTTTTCAAAATGTGAACACATATAATAAAATGAACATGGAAAAAAGATTAGAAAGACATACTTTGCTGTATTTTCTAAAACTTCAGTTATGAGAATATTACTTTCATACCAGAGAAACGGAAACAGTGTCAGCTTACAGCGCAGAAGAAAATTCGCGTCTTATTTCGAGAAGCACTGAGCTATTTTCTGGGACAACAAAGATCCCGAGTTTCCTAAATCGCGTTTGCTGTCGAGTGAGGCCCTATCTCGAGCCTGGCCTGAGTCCAGACCTCTGAGCCTCTTTCCACATTCGGGAAACGGTCTCGGAGTGAGCGAACCTGGCGTCTACTCTGTCATCCTCGAGCTCTGAGGCTCTAGTTTAGGAGAACAAGTCTACATTCACATCTTGTGTGTTAAAAACAACAACACAGCAAGGCGTGCGCCACAGACGTCACCGAGCTCTGCTCTGTACAGATGCGAGATCATCCAGAACAAACCAGAAGTCTGAGGCCTCAGACCCGCAGGATTAGCACCCAGGGCCCTCCGCCGTCTCTGCCCCGCATCCTTGTGGGGTGAGAGCGGCCTCTTGGAAATAAGTCAGTGTGTGAAACGCTACACGGAAAGCGTCTGGGCTGCGCCCGAGCGCAGCGCCGCGCACCTGGGTAGCCGTTGCGGTCGATGTCCGTGGCGCCCTTGAGCGCGTAGCCGAAGCTGGGCGGCATGCTCCGCGCTGCCCACTGCCCCGCCAGGGTCTGCGACGGCGCGGGGTTCAGGCCCGCCGGCCGCCCGTTGAAGATGTACACCAGGCCCTTCATGTCCTCGCCGCCGTAGGGGGCCGCGATGGCCACGTCTGCAGAGGAGAGGGCGCGTGAGGGGGGAGGCCGGGGCGGAGGAGGGAGCCTGGGCCTCGGCGAGGCGCACAGAGCTCTCGGTACTCACGGGGTTCTCTGTGCAGCCTCACAGGGACTCCAAGGTCTGAGCAAACTATGGAGAAATGACATCGGTTTAGGGCCAAGTGCTCTGGGTGGGACTCTGGGACAAACCACCTAAGCTTCCTGGACCTATAATATTTCATCTTTTTTTAAAAACTGAATTCTTGGGGCCGGAGGGTTAGCTCAGTGGTTCCGGCGCCTGCCTCGCAAGCACAAGGTCCTGAGTTCGATTCCCAGAAACCACATACAATGCTGGGCGTGAAGACTCAGGCCCACCTGCATACCACAGTGCCAGGTGTGGTGGCTCACGCCTGTAATCCCAGCACTCGGGAGGCAGAGACGGGAGGATTGCTGAGTTCGCGGCGGCTTGCCTGGGCACCATAGTGAGCTCAGGGCCAGCCTGAACTACAAAGCGAGACCCTGTCTCAAAAAGCAAAAAAAAAAAAAAAAAGAAATAAAGTTTTAAATTCTTCTATAGGGTACAGTCCGGACTGTGGGATCCGAGCAGGAACCTCCTCGGTTGCCCCAACTCACCCTGTCCTTCCGCCTGTCTGTGCCATGGGGCAGTGTGGCCTCCTCTGCCCACAGCAGGCAGCGGTTTGCTCCCCTCCGTCACTCGCTCCGTAGTCCTCTATCACCTTGCCTTGTTCTTGTTTTGTGACACAGGGGCTCACGTTATAGTTCAGCCTGGCCTTGACCTTGTGGCGATCCTCCTGTCTCAGCCTCCTCCGTGCTACGGTGACAGGGCTGTGCCACCACAACCAGCTCACAGTTCTGAAAGCCAGCTGTTCTCCCTGCCTGGATCCCCCACTACTTCTCCACTTGCTTGACGACTCCCTAGAAAACATAAGCTCCCTAAGATCAAAGGCATGTCCCCTGTGCCCGCTCGGTCCAGCACACCCACACGTCAAAGCCTCGATTTCCTTTCGTGCCGCACTGACTTCTGCCTCTGTCACCGACGATTCTGTAAACTCTGACCCCTTCACAAGCTGATCAGGCCTGGGAATTTCTCGCCCTGCGCCCATCTAAACCTGTTTTGTGTCACATGAGCTCTACCCTGTGAGGGGGGGCTCTCGGCAATAAAATGGCTTGGACTCAGCCTCCTGCTTGATTCTGGCCCCTGGCAGAGCATTGTTCTGTGGGCAGCAGGGAAGCACGTGCTATCTTTTTAAAAAAAATCAAAGAGCCCCCCTTTAGTCCCTTTGAGGGCTGTCAAAGACAAACACGATGTCAACATGGAGTTATGCAATAAGAAATCAAAATATAATTTCCCAGTAAAAGGTGGTTCTGATGTCAGAGACTGTAACAGAAATTCTTTTTTTTTGAGACAGCATCCTGCCTTGTAGTTCAGGCTGGCTCTGAGCTCACTATGTAGCCCAGGCAAGCCTCGAACTCAGCAATCCTCCTGTCTCTGCCTCCCTAGTGCTGGGATGACAGGTGTGAGCCACCATGCCTGGCACTGTGGTATGTGGTATTGATTGCTGGTGGGCGTGAGTCTCCATGCCCAGCATTGTATGTGGTTTCCCGGGATCGAACTCAGGACCTTGCGCTTGCGAGGCAGGTGCCAGAACCACTGAGCTAACCCTCCAGCCCCTGTAACAGAAATTCTTTGAATTTAAGTGTTCTAAGCCTTCAGTCCTCCCCACAGGCTAACTCGCCTCTCTCTCGGGCGGCAGGTCCAAAAACCCCCTTTTCACACAGTTTGTTTTCTCCCTCACTCCGGTGTGTTGCTCTTTTCTGACTCGGTGTTTTCCCCCTATTTTTCTGGAGAGATATGTGCACCACTGTGAGAGACCCTGGGCCCCCGCGCAGCTGGCCCTGCTCCCCGTGTGGCAGAGCTCCCCTGGTTGAGCGGAGAGAGGAACACAGGGAGGGCCCACACACCAGGAACGAACCACACGCCCACCCACACCCCTCAGGCAATCTCCCCATGAAGACACCCTCACCCACGATCTGCTATTTGGCGGTCCCAGGGATCAAACTCAGGTCCTTGTGCACCCAAAGTTGGCGCGGTCCCACCTGAGCTAAATCCCCAGCCCTACAATCTGCCATTTGCGGCACCAAGACCAAAGCGGAACCCCTGGGAAAACATTGACACCCTCTCTGTTACCCACTCTGAAAGTTAATGCTGTGTGTGTAACTCTAAAACGCCCATTTGCGGGGGCTGTTGCTGCATGTGTTTGTGGCGTGGGCCGAGAACACATCATAAAAACGTAGAAAAAGCAGGGTAAGATCACGGACTGGGCCCAACAGCAGTCACAACACTCCGGGAGTGGCTGAAATGTCCTCCAGTCAAAGCCACCGCAGACCCGGGCGATGGGGCCCAGCCCTCCGGCAAGACCTTCCCTGCCTCACAGCACAGAAGCCCACAGGGCCCTGCGCTGTCCAGGCCCTGCCTGCCGCCCCTCAGCAGTGGGCTGGTCTCCTACACGTCCTCTTCCTGCACTTCCCTGTGACGCGTGTGACTCTCTCCTGGTGACAAAAGTCTTTAAGGTGCTTCGTCCCTGACTAGTTCACTGTCACTGAAAACCCTCTTGGTGTCTCAGGTCCAACTGTCTGCGAGGCAGGTCTGCGGCCCACAGCCCGGGAAGGGCTCCCTGGACACGGGTCACCTGTGTTTACAAAGGTTTCTTTTTACTAACCATCCTGTACAGTTTAGGGGTGCGTATTCCACTATGTTACTGATCACACATATGAACCAGCAATTCATTTCTCCATTCTGTGATCTCCAGTAACGTCTTCTTTACAAAAACCTTGGTAATTTGTATTTCATGCCCCTGAAAACAGTCACGGAGTGAAAGCTGATGTTGTTTTTTTAAGCATGTCTGTTAAGGATTGTGTCCATTTGTGCCTCCCAAGCCCCGTGCGTCCAAACTGCGGCCTTTCCAAGGCGGCTGGGTCCAGAGCGCGTGGCTGATGTGGACGAAGGGTGGGCGGCCAATAGGTCAGACCACTGGTCCTCTGGCCCTGCGCTGATCCTGGCAGTGTGGATACAACATAAGGCACAGCAAGAGCTTTGCCTCTGCGGACCCCATGGACTCTCTCTGCTCTGTGACACCTCTCTGGCCAGCACATTATGGAATGAAACTTCTAGAAACTGTAAGCTAAATAAACCTTTCCTCCATTAACTTGTGGGTGTTGGGTATTTTGTCTCAGCAACAAGGAAAGTACTTAAGAGAATTTCAGTAGCTCCTGAAATGGGTCTGTTATAAAACAACGGGTTCACGCCATCGACACGTTCCCATGAAGAAACATAAGCATGCTTGGTAATTCTTACCTACAGTAAGTTATGCTTTTTTTTTTTTTTTGGTAGTACCAGGGATCGAACTTGGGCCCTTGTGTTTCTAAGGTAGGTATGGTACCACTTGAGCTAAATCCCCGGACCAAGTTGTGCTTTTTAAAGAGCCATAGTGCACACCTATACTGCTAGCAAAAAAGAAGGTGAGGCAGGAGGATCTCAAGTTTGAGGCAACCTGAGTGATTTTGTGAGACTCTGTCTCAAAATAAGAAGATCTTGGCATACAAGATCAAACTTAGCAAGAGTCAGGCCTGGGCTCTGTTCCTGGTAATGAAACGAGCAGGATTGTAGCAGCTGGCTCAGCAATGCCTTTCCAAGCAGCCTGGAGGCATCTGGGCACCTGCAGCCACAGGGCAGTAGAGGGCGCTGTCACCAAAGCATGAGGCTTGGGCGGACTGAGGGACTTTCAGAAAACAGCACTCCACCTACACCCACCCTGAGCGGCACCAGTAACTTCTGAGAGCCAATTTTTAAAAACAGCTGCTCTGATTTTTAAGGGGGTGGGGGAAGCGACCTCTGTTTAAATTTGGTGTCATTCAGTGAGACCGCGTATTTCCAGGAAGCAGGTTTTGCTCATGTTAAATCTCTTCTCACGATCAGAGACTGAAAGCAGGGTCTTCACACTGAGCTCCATATGCCCAGCCTGGTGCCCGGAATTTGTGAGCCTCCTGCCTCGGCCTCCCAGAGCGCTGGGATCCCAGCCAGGACGCACGTCCACAGCTGGGCCAGGCTTCCCCGGGAGCCACCGGGAATGAACGGGCAGCTGCGCGCGGACCTCACCGTTGAAGCCGTCCTGGTCCAGGTCCCCCAGGGGCGCGATGGCGCTGCCGAAGCGCGCGAAGACCTCGAAGCCCGTGAGCTTGGTAGTCACGAAGGCCCCGGCCGCCGTGCGCAGGGACAGCGACACCTGGCCCACCTCCTGCAGCTTCCCGTCCGAGCCGCGGTCCATGAAGAGCGGCGCGCCGACGAGCACATCTGCGAGGCTAGAGCAGAAGCCAGTCGGCTCGGGCTCCGAAGGCCCCACCCATTCCCACTGACTCAGTTTCCCTCTCTGGGCTCTCCTAGCACAACATGATGTTGACAGCCTGCGCTTCCGAGATGAGCTGCCCCTTAGCCTGTGCACAAAACTACAGGTGACACAGAAAACTGAGTTTTGTCAGGTTACGAGAATTATTTTATAAATCACAGAGGTTTACTAACATTCAAGATGCTGGCTCCTTCCAAAGCTTCCTTAAGCACAAGAGACACAAGAAGCGGACAAAGGAACAGAAGGAAAATTGTTGGGCTTTGGTACAGCATTCATAAACACAGAGAGAGTTGCTGCAAACATTTTTAAAAACTTACTCATCCCCATTCACATCAGTGGCAGCCACAGAGAATCCAAAGTACGCGGCCATCTGCGGAAGAGATGAGAGAAACATGCCTGCTGGTCCCAGGCGGCAGCGCCGGCGGCCTCGGGACGGGGGAAGGGGGTGGGGAACCTGCGGTCCGGTCCCGGGCAGCTGCTCGGTTGTACCAGCACCGTGACGACCGGGGAACCAGCCTCTCCATGGGCCTACATGTACCACCAGCCAAGTGTCCACACGCACGTCACCGTGTGAGGCCCGGCCCAGCCGCCCCCTCCCCAGCCGGACCACGGTCCCCTCCTGTACCCTCCAGACTCGAGGACGTGGGGACAGAAGTGGTGGCAGCTGGTCTGTGCTGGGCACGAACACAGGGCCTGTGCACTGAGCTACACGGTGCTGGTTACACACACTCTCAGACACGCGAAGAACTATAAACCTAAGAGTCTGATGGGCCATGCGTGCCGCTGGATCAGGCATGGCTTTTACACTTAACATACTGCTCCTGCAAGGCAGGGAGGCGACGCCGGAAGGCATACCTGCTCCCCGGTGAAATTGTGTAAGGAGGACATATTTTTCCCATCATAAATATAAACCTGCGAAGGGAAAACAGAGCACATGAGACACAGCCCAACCAGAGAAGACCGGGCTCTGGAAACATTCTTAGATCTTTCCTACCATTCCCAGCGTCCTCGCTGCTCTCGGAACTCCTGAAACGAAGTCTGGAAAGGAGACACAGAACTTCCTTACTCGTTTTTAACACCAATACTGGAAACAACAGAAGTAAGTGGCTGCCTGAGCTTTACCTTTCATTATTACTTCAGTCGAAAATTTAAGAGATTTTTAAAACTTTGAGATTCTAAAATAAACAACCCCAACATTTTAAATTATTAAAACAAAATTTATAACACTATTATTCTTTGTGTGTTTGTTTGAGACAGGGTCTCGCTTTGTAGTTCAGGCTGGCCCTGAGCTCACTATGGAGCCCAGGCAAGCCTTGAACTCACAGGAATCCTCCTGCCTCTGCCTCCCGAGTGCTGGGATGATAGGCATGAGCCACCATGCCTGGCACTGTGCTTTGTGGTACTGATTGCTGGTGGGCGTGAGTCACCACGCCCTGTACTGCTATATGTGCTTACCAGGGATCGAACCAGGGATGTTGCGCTTGCCAGGCGGTCACCAGAACCCCTGAGCTAAATCTCTGGCCCACAGTATTACTCTTAAGGATTCAAATATATGCAAATAACCCCTCAAATCATCTGTTATCTTGCTAAAGGAGACCAGTAAGATGCCATCTAGGAACTGGGAAACTGCATTTATAGACATATAAATAACATAAAGCCAAGTGAAGTGGGATGGAGGTTGCTGTGCTACAGAAATGTGTGAAAATCAGGTGAGGCCTGAGCTCACCGCAGAGCGCTCGGCAGACGGGACTGGCTGAGTCACGTGTTGGGGGAGAGATGTGTGTTGAGACCTGAAGCTCAGGAAAAGAAATCAAACCCACAAACATACAGACGGAGAAAGCCAGAGCTGGGGGAAGACCGGCGGGGGAGGGGCGGGAAGGTGATGTATATGGGGGCCGGGGACTTGGGGGAGGGGAACGGGACAGAATGAGAAGTCGTGTCAGGTGCTGTACACATTCTCAATGTCGACTGTGATCACAATGTGTACATAAAATGCACCAATAAAATCAATTTTTAAAAACCCAAAAATGCAGGAGAGAGGTGGGCACACAGGGCGGGATACCAGTTGGGCATCAGCCGCAGGGGACCTGAGGCCCCTGAGGGCTGTGGCGGCCGGCAGCCCGGAGGACGGTGCCGCCCAGCACACCGGTGCCCTTCCGCCTGTGCGCCTCAAACCAGCCTCCTTAGCGGGTCCCAGCTCCAGACGCCTCCAGAACTAAACGCAGCGCACACGTCTCCTACCGTCGATGCCGTCACCGTTGAAATCTCCCACGGCCACCGAATAACCTGGAAGGAGGTAAAGGGAGGGCTAAGGAGGGGCTTCCGGCCAGCTTCCTCCAGGATGCGCGGCATTTTGTCCCCTCAGCGCAGCCCATTCTGAATCTGATGATAATTTTTATTTTCTTTTGAGACAGGGTCTCAAGCTCCCTGGGTAGCCCAGTCTGGCCTCGAACTTCTGGCAATCCTTTTGCCTCAACCTCCTGAGGGCAAGGATTACAAGTAGGAGCCAGCACACTCAGCTATGATAAATGTATTATTAAAAAATTCAATATTCAAGTAGGACATCCATATTATAAAAACATGACTCTTTTTCCACTTTACAAAGGAGTCTGTGGCAACAGGATGAACTTGTCAGGTACTAACAAGGGGCGACAGATACAAACCCCCTCCGTCAGCAAGCACTGCACTGTTTCTCCCGTGTGCTGTTTCCATAAATCACACAGAAACCTAACAGCTGAGAACCAGCTTTGATAAACACCCAGGACTAGCTGAGGGTGAATGGGTCCAGCTGGCTGGGCTCCAACCTCACACAGCAAGGCAGAACACCCACCCACTGGGAGGCCGAGGCAGGAGGATCACCATGAGTTCCAGGCCAGCTAGAACCACACAGGGAGACCCTGTCTCCAAATCCAAAACAAACAAAACAAAACATCATTATTGAAATGTAGTATAACCTAAGTATTCAACAGAACTTTGAAACTGTATATGCCTCCTATTTTTAAAAAATCTTAATGTACTTCACATAACAAGGTTTTTTTTTTTTCCAACTTAAAATTATGCAAATTGGAAGACAAATATGCCAAGACTCCAGAAAACAAGCCTGGCCTCAGGCGTCACCTACCCAAATAGCTGTCGTCAAACACGGCCTGTGCAGCTCGGGTCGCCAGCTGGTTGCTGTACTTGACGCTGTAGACACGGGGGTCGTATTTAGAGATGATTTCCGCCACCTGATCTGAGATGAGCTGGCCTAAGGGTTACAAAGAAAGGAAAAAGAACACAGTGACCACTCTCTTCCGATCAGCACTGACAGTCGGTCCACGCGGACAGAAATGTAAGAACGAGATTCGTTTTAATTTTCAAAGTCAGCATGACACAAACGGGATAATTAGATCATAGGCTGTTTCCCAATGAAATCCTTACAACCTGACGAAAATTAACTGAGATAAGTAAGTATCGTTACCTGTAGAGACCGAGTAAAATACAGTGTGTTTGGACTGGCTGCTTACGAGTTCACTTCTGCTCGCAATCTTAAGTATCAAGCGGCTACACAACGGTAGGGAGCACCTGCCTGCAATCCAGCACGCTGGGAGGCTGAGGCAGGAGGATCGAAAGTTTGAGCCCAGCCTGGGCAACTCTGTGACTTAGTGAAAGCCTGCCTCAAAGAGTAACCGCACACCCCGACCCTGAGGGCGTCACGGAGCACCACAGTGCGCCTCTGTCTCCAGAGCGTGGGCAAAATGACGCCTCACCTCTGCCGCTTTAGAAAGTATAAAAGCTGAAAAGCGCATGCCATCTAATGTTTTGGATACTGAATGCTACCAAAATAAAAGCAGGCTATACCCCCACAGGCAGCACTTTTCAGCAAAAATTAAACATTCCCATACATATTAACTAAATAAACAACTGTGGATCTCCAACGATAAAGAAAACAAACAGCAAATAAGCAGGGGTGGTGGTGCACACCTATAATCCGAGCACGCCAAGAGGCTGAGGCAGGAAGATCCCAAATTCAAACCCTTCTTGGACAACTTAGCCATTTAATGAGATGCTAAAAAGTGAAAAAGGGCTAGGAATGTAGTTCAGTGCAAAGGCCCTGGTTCAAAACTCGGGACTGAAAGAAAAAAATAAATAAAATAAAATAGAGTAACGTAAATGTTGGCAAGTGCCTGATAAGCCAGGTGAGGCAGAAACACAATGAGCGGACTGGGGAGTGTCATCGCTGGTCACTCACCTTGCCAGTAAAAGCTTCCAGGACCACCGAGAAGTACTCTGTCGGCCTAGACAGAACCACACACAGAAGGACACACACTTAAAAGCCAGTAGCTTCCAAAGCAGAAATCAATGCGATGAGCATGAAGGACGTGTATGCAGTTTGTATCTTTCGTACACAAACTAAGGCAAATATAACTGAATTGCCAACTCGACCAACCCAGTGGTCTGCATTGTATCTTTCCTAAAATAATACTAAGAGGAAAACGTATAATTTGTTCATTTAATATACATGGACACTTTTTCTCTAGATCTTGGCTGTTTTTCATGTTCTGCACGAAACAATGGTGCAAAGTACTATTGGGTTACGAGATGGAAAAAGTCACTTACTTCTTTCGTATATGAGATGGGTGGCTACATACTTTCTTCCTAACAGTCATTTTAGAGTTTTCTGCAGAAGGGAAACTAATGCCTGATAGACCTGGACAGGCATGAAGTTATAAGGGTAAATTACACTTGACTAACGCTTCTTATGTCTCTGACAAAAACACACGGGTGTCATGTGTGAGGAGCTTTGCAAATGAGCACAGTAATTCAGAAGCTTCTTACTGGAAGCAAAGGGAAGCTTCTCCCCAAATATGCATATCCCCCTTTCAAAAGTTCAATAATTCCCCACCCTGCCCATGTAAAAGACCTTGCCGAGTTGTTTCCTTTTAAAATGACATTGCTTTTTCAGAAAGGGGTTTTGAAAAAGTACAAGTTAACTTAGCAATGACTTTCTTATTACAAGAATATTTCTGGGAAAAGGGCCGTACAGGTCCTGAGAACAGGGGGCTTTTATTCTGAAATAACACCTATTTGAAAACATGTTCTGCACATTAAAATCTAGTATTTATTCAGATACTTAGTCATTCTTTGTTTGGCTTTCTCCAAGTTTAAGTAATGTAACACAAAACTGAGTAACTGGAAAATCAGTTGTCTAGTGAGGAAAGTTAGTACTAAATATGAGGAACTAGTGCAGAAAAATATTTAATTAAACAAAAATAAAGATAAGACACATTTTCAAAAGTAATAAAATGCTTTATTACTTCTCCAGCATCACATGATTTTGGTTTCTGCTGCGTTCATAAATGGATGGCATTCCTCACTCTCATTTTCCAAGCAAGCCATAAACTTTCTAATGAATTCTTTTAATAATTCCATATTATTTTATAACTTCTCTAGCAGGAATTATTACCAACTTGATATTTTAAAAATGCCACCAAATATAAACAAAGTAAAAGCATCTAACATACTTAAGAAAATTTATCTTTGAAAGTACAATAAAATTTTTATTTTAGAAAAATATATTTTAAAAACTATCGACTGTTCCAGGCATGATGAGACATGGCTGCATCCCAAACTACTTGGAAGGCTGAGGCAGGAGGATCACAAGTTTAGAGCCAACCTTGGCAACTATCCAGATCTTGACAATTTAAAGAAAAAAAGGGCTGTTCCTACAGTGCTTGCCTATCATTTCCAAAGTCTTGGGTTTTATCCCCCAGACTGTTAAATAAGTAAATAAATAACCACAATGAAACAAAAAATGAAAACCTATCAACTCTGAAATGCTTTTCAGTTAAACACACAGGGGTGTGCATTTGAGATTGTCTTCATTTTGTTTATGGCAGGGTCTCCCTGCTACAACTCAGGCTGGTCTCAAACATGCGATGCCCCTGCCCCAGCCTCCTGAGTGCTGGGACCTCAGGGGTGCACCTCCACACGAGGGGAGATTTTCTCTCATCGTTAAATTGCCTCGGCACACTCAGTGCCTACAGGCACAGTGTAAGTCACCAACATGCGTGTTTTAAGAAATTAAACTCTAACTGCGGAATAAAACTCTCACTGGGAGGCTTTGGGAAGAACCAATTTCAGGTGGAGTTAGAAAACTTTAATGTTTTGTGAATTCACGTCAACGGAAACGTCCTCCAGGGTCCCGAGAGCTGCCTGGCATTTCCTGAAGCGTCTCCTCCTCGCCCTGGCTTCCCTTCGTGGCTCCCTGTGGAGATGAGCACTCGCTCTCTGATCGCCCAGGGGACAGTTATGAAGCAGCTGCTGTAGTGACCCGTTTATGTTAAGCACAGTTTAGTCAGTGAGATAGAGCTGAATCTTGTTCAGTCTTAAACGAGAACTTACTTTAGTAAAATCAATGCTGAATCCTCCTTGACAAAATCCCTGTCCATCAGCATCAATATTTTCTAAAATAAAAAGATTGGAAATATACACAAACCCAAAACAAACAACATAAAACAGAACATGAGAAAAGTCTGGTATCACCAAAATCGTCACTGAGGTATCAGTTTCCATGAGCGGTCGGTCGTTCATTCGCCCTCGGTTCTAACCGGCTCTCTCGGAACTGGTTATTACCTGCCTTCACCTGTACCTCTCCGCAGAGCCGGAAACAGCGCCCCTGAGGAGCCCTGCCCAGGCCCCCGGAAACAAGAACGCCCACTGCGGTGGCAGATTTACAGTGTTTATCTCAACAAGCCACAGCGAGATCATAGCTCATATCACAACCCAACACACTCTTGTGTTTAAATAAAAATAAAACTGAAACAAAAATAAATATTACCATTACCATATATAATAGGTTTTGGTATTTTCTATTTTATTTCATTCTATTTTCTGAGAAATTACCAGTGGGCCCCGATACATAAATCACTAAGCAGTTTTGATTTGCGGGCTAAAAACTTTTCCTCATTTTGCCCTATATAAGTCTCTGCTATGTTGTTATAAATAATAACAAAGAGATCTGTACATTCCCAATATTATACATGCTCTCTACATACCTCTCATAGCAGCAATAAAAAGAAAAGACTATGAATAACACAATTGGAATTTCAAAAAATGGCGAGGCCCAAACTTAATGTTCTCTCGAGGAAAAACAGGATACTATAATCAAAGTCCGTTCAGTGCGGGGATCTAAAGGGAACATTTTCAAACATGGCAGTTTCCGAAGTATTTTCCCCTCAGCTGAATCATTACTGTCGTTTTTTGTAGTTCTCAGCAAAGGAAAATAATCTTGAGTCAAAATAATAAACCAATGAATTTAAATTAACCTGAATCATGAGCAATGGAGTACCTGGAATTGAAAGAAGGATAACTTTAAATTCTCTCCCCATATTTTGTTTTATTTGGGGACATTTTGTTATTATTTTTTTGTTTTCTTTTGTTTTTGAGGCAGGGTCTCGCTTTGTAGTTCAGGCTGGCCCTGAGCTCACTGTAGCCCAGGCAAGCCTCGAACTCAGCAGTCCTCCTGTCTCTGCCTCCTGAGTGCTGGGATTACAGGCGTGAGCCACCATGCCTGGCATTGTATGTGGTTACCCGGATCGAACTCAGGACCTTGTGCTTGCGAGGCAGGCGCTGGGACCACTGAGCTAAATCTCCGGCCCTGTTGTTTTGATTTTTAAGGACAGCGAGGAACATGGAACACACCTTCCTTCAGTGAGCAAAGAACTCTTGAAGCCAAGGTACCGATATAGAAAAAGTTATGCCGAATTGGTCACCCAAATATAGGAACCAAAGAGACCTATTTTTAGTCATATGAAAAACTTCTAAGCATTTTTTAGCCAAATAATCCCATCAAAAATTTAGAGCCCAGATTTAGATCCTGGGCACTGTCCCAAGTCTGCACTGAATATCCAAATTTAAAATTTTTTTAAGAAAATGACGTCAAGAGTGTCATCTTTCCCTGTGTAAATTTCTCTAACCAAAAAGGAGTAGGAAAACGAGCAGCTGGGGTTTTCAGCGTCAAGTGAATCACAGCAAAGAATTCTACTCTAACCTCAGATCAGCCTCAGTTTCCTCTTCGGGAGCTGTGTCTGGGGAACGATGCCGGACTCCTGATAAAGACAGCCTGTGCTGATGATCTTGCTGTGCAACTGTCTTATTTGGTTGCCCAGCATATCCATGCAACATAGGACTGTCCCTTAAAATTTTTTCTTAATAGGTACATTTTTTTTTTTTTTTTTTTTTTTGCTTTTTGGAGACAGGGTCTCGCTTTGTAGTTCAGGCTGGCCCTGAGCTCACTATGGTGCCCAGGCAAGCCGCCGCGAACTCAGCAATCCTCCTGTCTCTGCCTCCCGAGTGCTGGGATGACAGGCGTGAGCCACCACGCCCGGCATTGTGGTATGCGGTGTTAATTGCTGGTGGGCGTGAGTCTCCACGCCCAGCATTGTATGTGGTTTCCGGGGATCGAACTCAGGACCTTGCGCTTGCGAGGCAGGCGCCGGAACCACTGAGCTAACCCTCCGGCCCTAATAGGTACATATTAAGCTGAGTATCTGTGACAATTTAAAATTTTCCATGTTGAATGTAACTCATTCATTGAGAGCTTTAGTGCTGCTTTGATACTGGTCCCCTCTGTCCCACGCAGCCACATATTCTAAGTGGGAATGGGACCGATGACACAAGATCAGCACATCTCACCAAGGCTTCCCCGTGGGCCAGTGCTGGGCCCACAAGCACTTCACATGGTAGTTTTTTTTTTAATTTTTAAAAGTACAAGGAAAGGGCTGGAGATTTAGCTCAGTGGTTCCGGCGCCTGCCTTGCAAGTGTAAGGTCCTGAGTTCGACCCCGGGAACCACATACAGTGCTGGGTGTGGAGACTCACGCCCACCGGCAATCAATACCACATACCACAGTGCGGGACGTGGTGGCTCACCTGTCATCCCAGCACTCGGGAGGCAGAGGCAGGAGGATTGGTGAGGTCGAGGCTTGCCTGGGCTACATAGTGAGCTCAGGGCCAGACTGAACTACAAAGCGAGACCCTGTCTCGGAAAAAAAAAAATGCAAGGAAAGGTATTATATTCACAATGTGCACAGAAAAGAAGAGTAATGCGTAGGGAAATGGCTGAGAGTGGCCAACCATCTAGCAAACAGAAGACAGAGCTGGACCCTCGCATGTCTGTCCTGCTAAGGCTGAGTGATCTCAAATCAACAATGTACTTATCCTTCTCTGAGTAATAAAAAGGTAGAAGGAAATGCCAGCCAGAAACCTTACTGAGAAAAATCTGTAACAGATAACATCATCATCAAAGAGCAGGTAGAAGGAACAAAGGGTTTGGCCTGAGCGTGGCACTGAGACTATTTGCATCACATGATCTGTGGTTTAGGCCCGCTGAGAACAGACGGACACCTGGTCTACCACATAGAGCCAAGCATGGTCACAGATCCAGTTAGGAAAAGCTATAAGCAACTGTCATGAGTAATAAGGTAAGCTGCAAACGGACAGTGAAGTTTCTCACTCTGGTGTTCACACAGGTTGTGTTAAAATCAATCAAACAGACCCAAACTCCTCTCAATCTATCTAACACAGTCAAGACAAGTAAAGGTTACTGAGAGGATAGCAATGGAGCCCTACAAAACTGGGTTAATCCTATAAAATCAATTACTGGATTGCATAATTAATCTCTAAAAATAATTACTGGTTGTACTATTTTCTTTGGTATGAATAACACACAAAATTCTAAACTTATGCGACTGGAGTGCTTTCTTTGCATTAGTGTTTTACCAATAAAGAATCAGGGGCTCACAGCTCTAAGCTGATTTTCAGTAAAACTTGAGCATGTTCTTCAGAACTTGCAGCTTTCACTCCCCAGCGTTTTCTCTCTGTATAAGTTTGAACCTGTGGACAGCTCAGTTTTCAAGGGTTACACCAGACAATATGTACAGTAATTAAGGGTTGCTGAAAGCCAGGCCTGTTGGAAGAAAGGCAGTCACTTCGCTTTTGAGCTTTATGAGGTTGTCCTTGGAGCTGTTCTTAATATTTGAAGTTTTAATATTTAGATCAGGGGTCAGAAACCTTTTTCTGTAAAGCCCCAAAGAGTAAATATTTTAGGTTTAGAAGCCATTCTGTGTGGCAGCTATAGAACTACTCAACTTTCCGAGAGAATGTGTGAATGTCTACATTCCAGAAAAGCTTTATTAAAACAGAACTCATGGGCCATAGTTTGCTGACCTCATGTGGATGTTCAATATCTTAGAAAATATGATGTAAAATTACTTTATCATTTCTATGCTTAAGCCAAATAAGTGAAAGTTTTAGGTGACAGATAAACAAGGAATGATGGTTAGAAAACACATTGTCAGGTTTTCAGGGTCTAGACATATCACGAATTACCCAAACCTGTGAAAGAGGCAGAATGTATTCTTTGCAGAAAAGCTATACTGAAAACAGCTTAAATGGAACATGTGTCCTTTTGTGATACTTAAAATGGCTCCTCAGGATAACAAAGACTCAGGGATAGGATGTAGCGTGTGTCTGGCACGCACAAGATTGTGGGTTCATCCCCAGCACCAGAAATATAAAAGGACAGACGTGAGTTCAAATCCTCATCTGACCATTCAACTCCATAGGACAAGGAGACCACCTGCTTCAGCTGTCTGAATCCCAGGCTCTGTGCTCTCCAGTGAGGAGTGAGGCTGCTCACGTGTATGCATGTGTGGGAAACATGCATCGGTCAGTTGTGCCCTGCTGCGTAAGAGCTGGCTATTCCTCCAAGCTCTGGCGGGATCTTCTCACATGAGCACTTTTGCAGTAGAGAAATTAGAAACAGAAATTTAGTCCTGAGCTTTTCTCGACGCTGCAAAGGTGACAGGACCACTCCCCAAAGGCCCCCATAATGCGGGCAAGGCAGCAGGCCCAGAGCACTGAGGGCCTGGCTTATGGTGCCCCCTGTAGGGCAGGGCTGGTTCGCTGCATGCAATCCAGGTGTGTGGTGCCTACAATCTCATCCCATAGGGGGCAGAATCCAGTGGGTGGGCTAAGAAGAGCTTAATGAAATAACCTGCAGTTTCCCAGAGTCTTACTCTGTAGAATTTTGAGGACCGAGAAGTATCTTTGATCTTCTGTCACATGTCACCTACATGAAGAAAGGAGTCTCCCAGTAAGTCTTGGATGCACTTCTGTCTCTAAGTCTTTTTATCAACTATCTGGGGACCAGTGGAACTTACTAAGTCACGCCTGACACAGGCATGCTAGGCCTTGCCTCATCCTTGCCCTCTAGGAAGTTGAAGCAAGAGAATCACAAGTTCAAATCCAGCCTGGGCAACTTAGGAACAGCCTGCCTCAGAAACAAAAAAGAGCTGTGTATGTAACTGTGTGCAGAGGCCTTATGTTCAACCCCCAGTAGCAATAAGAACAGGGATGATAAGAATAACCTCACAATTGTCCGGGGGATAAACACAAAGCAGCAGTCCTTCCTCACCGTCCACAATTTCAGTCAACAATAGTCTGAAACTATTACATGAAAAGTTCCACAAAAAACCAATTCACAAATTGTAAAAACAGCATCTTCCTAGAGCATACTGCTATAATTCCATTTTATGGATGGCTGCTGTTGTTAGTCTGACTGTGCTCAATTTGTAAATTAAATTTTATTATAGCTGCATGTGTACAGACAGGGGACAATACTGTAGCCTTTGGGACCAGTGCTCTGTGGGTTCAGGGCTCTACATGACCAGCAGGTGACACTTTGGGACATACCCTCCAGGGCCAAGGGGGGCATTTCAGAAACCTCTGCTCCCGTTTCTTGTGCGGAGAAGATCTGCAGCGGTGGCCAAGACAACAGTGGAA
Source organism: Thryonomys swinderianus (assembly GCA_004025085.1). Lineage (NCBI taxonomy): Eukaryota > Metazoa > Chordata > Mammalia > Rodentia > Thryonomyidae > Thryonomys > Thryonomys swinderianus. The sequence continues at coordinate 8,673 of PVIC010012714.1, read as the reverse complement.
GGAATGGAAGAGGGTCAGAATCACAAGGAAAGCTGAAGAGATGGAAACAGCTTGTACAACAGAAATTGCGCTGTAAGTAAGCGTGTGAGGTTCCAGACCTCCAGAAGAGAAGTCGGCCTGGTCACGAGGCCTGCCTCTCTCTTTTCTTACTTTTAACATCACGAATACTCTACAGTGGTGCTGCTCTAGCGTTGGTATCCACCGCGGTCACCTTGAAGACCTTGTAAAGTCCCAGGTACCCAGCCCGACCTAGACCTACCCGGGCAGAGTCTCTCCTTGTGGGACTAGCATCTGTCAGAGAAGCTTGGCTGAGCCTATGCAGATCAACTCAGATTAAAAATACAGCGTTCCAAATTCAGCTATGAATTATTAATTGTCACTATTAATTACTACTAACCAAGGAAGGAAAAGTGGTTCTTACAGAGAAACAATCCCGTATGTTGCTGGGTAGGATCGTTTTGGTAGGCTCTCAGCAACCTCCTGGCACAGCCACACACTGGGTCACGCACACACACTCACGCTCTTGAACACGTGTGAACACTCCCCCCTCCCCCAGCAGCTCGACCTGCCGCACGTACTTGACCTGCACGGAGCGTACTCCACAGTCTTCGTCCCGGCTTGGAGAAAGCAGGTCCCGACAGGCTCGCGCTCCTGCTTCTGCTCGGTCCGCCAGTGGTACAAGGGGGCGCAGGCCTAAGACCGAAGGGTTAGCGCGGGTAGAAACCTTCTCCAAAGCAATAGGGCACCCGCCCGTCTCCGGCTCCGTGGCCTCCGCAAACCCAACCCCTTCCATGCTGTGCAGCAGACAAGGCCTTTCAAAGAAGTGTTTCTCGCACCTTCTTCTGAAGACCACAGTCCAGGCCACATTCATGTTTTCAAACTAGACAGTCAAATTACTACTTCAGGGAACATTCCTGCACGATACATGCTAAGCTTAAGGTCGCTTTTGCACCTAGTTCTGCTGTCAGGCCTCGAGGACATAATCCTAAATTATACCACAAACAGTTGTGGAAAAGAGGAAAACAATTCATACTGCTCATTATCTTATTTACTTTCCTTAAAAACCAAGCTTTTTGTTTTCAGAGCCCTCATCCCAGTAATGCGTTAAGAGCAGAGAAGCACATGTACCGGAAGTGTAACCCTTTAACTTTCTGGGAGAGGCTCCGTGGGTTTCTGGAACCGTTTCTGAAAAAAAAAATACTAATGCAAACACTGCAGACATCCACAGTGGGCTATTTTACATCTACGTGGATCCATCTGAAGCTGGGAGGTCAGTCGTTCTCTACTTCCAGGGCCTGGCAGAGCGGATCGCTGCCCCCTCTGCTGCCCACCGTGCCCCTTCTCGGCCCCTCCTTCCCCTCCCCCTGCAACAACCGGAAACGGCCTCTCGTAGGAGCGTGCGTCTCCCGCAGGGCCCGGCACCACGCTCCCCAGGTGGCGCCTCACTCCTCCTCCACCCCTTCCCGTCCCGCCCACCCTCCATCTCTCCACGCCCATCCTGTCTCCCTACTTCCTGTCATCCATCTTTTATTTTGCTTTTTATTTGTAATTTCAATTTCTCCTATGAGAAACCACATATTTAATTTTGGGTGTCTGATGTATTTTGCTTAACTTGAGGATCGCAAGGTGTATTTGTTTTCCCACAATTGACTCAAGTTTCTCTTTGTTTCACAGTCTTTAAAGTCCTGCTGAAATGTCACCACCCAAACGCATTTTTCCTGAGTGCTCAAAAAAAAAAAAAAATCACATTTAAAAAAGTGAAGCAATCAAAACGGGGAAGGGCTGTCTGGGGACTAGGTTGGGGAAGACCTGCCTAGGACAGTGGCCTTGGGCTGGTCTGTGGCCTCCGACAGGGTAACAAGAGTCCCGCTTTGACCATGTTCGTGTTGTTTGTGAGACGTCCCAGGGGAAACGCCACATGGGTGGTCTGGAAATAGGCCTTTCAGAATGCGGGGAGAACTAAGAGCCAGGCGTACGAGTCTGGGAATTAGGACCGACAGCGGGTACCTACAGACGGAGGACAGCACAGGAGACCCGAGGCCAAAGAACAGCCATGAGAAACAGAGGGACCAGATGGAGCTCCAGGACCCCCTGACACTTAAGGACCAAGAAGAGGCGCCACTGAAGGGAACCCAGGAGCGATCAGTGATGGGCGAAGAAGCCAGAAAGGACAGTACAGCAGAAAGCAAGGGGAAGTTTTTTTTTTTGTTTTTTTTTTGAGACAGGGTCTCGCCTTGTAGTTCAGGCTGGCCCTGAGCTCACTATGGTGCCCAGGCAAGCCACCGCGAACTCAGCAATCCTCCTGTCTCTGCCTCCCGAGTGCTGGGATTACAGGCGTGAGCCACCACATCCGGCATTGTGGCATGCGGTGTTGATTGTTGGTGGGCGTGTCTCCACGCCCAGCATTATATGTGGTTACTGGGGATGGAACTCAGGTCCTTCCGCTTGCGAGGCAGGCGCCGGAACCACTGAGCTAACCCTCTGGCCCAAGGGGAAGTATTTTTAAAAGAGGGGAAGAAAGAAGGAGGTTCCTGACCTTGGTAAATGTCGCTAAAGGGCAATATAGTTAGGAATAAACCCATCAGTGGGACAAGGTAAAACTTCACGGATATGCGGGTTCTAAAGGGACGCAGTAGAGCCCCATTGACGGGAAAGTCCATGGTGACCCCGGCCATGCGGCTGCGCTGATGGTGACCGGGAGGGACCTGAGAACACCTCGAACACACTGAGGGGCCGAGGGGCGGGAGCCCTGTCGGCTGCCTGGACGCAGTTCCTGGTCGCTACTCCTGGACAGAAACGAACCGCCTGGAACCGCCCAGCGAGGCAGGGAAAGGCCAGGCAGGGATGAGGGTGCGAAGGGGCAGAACCTGCCCCGAGCGCGCGGAAGTCTGCACGGAGCCCGAAACACAAAGCCTCTCCTGCCTGCGCGGACAGGTCTAAACTCACCTGGGAGGGGCATCCAAGACACTTACCAAAATTTTGTCCTGTTTTGACCTCACTGAGGCGCCAAACCACTGGTGGGACTTGAACTCCAAAGGGTCATCCGTGGCGTAGTCTCTGTTGCCTGCGAGAAAGGGCGAGAGAGTGAGCACCGCACCGGGTGCTCTCAGCGTGAGCGAGCTGCTTCCGGCAGCCACGCAGGCTGCTGTCTCGTCCACGCTTCACACGGAGACGGACAGGAGCACGTAGCTCGTTAGAACTCACGGCTACTCGGAAAGACGAACTGCACGATACTTTGTACGTATCTCCAGGTCATTAACACCGTCGATTACGAGAAAGCCCACACAGTAAGGTAACTGCTAAGGAAACTTTCTAGTGACCAAATTGTTAAATGATTAACTATCAACAAACAGCGTAATCACCATCATATTCCAGAAGTTGCTTCTGTGGAATAAATGTGCTGTTTAACCTCATTTTTAAACTCACTCTATCTCAAATTTGTTTACCTTTCAAAAACTATTCTTTTAAACTAACACAGTCAATGTAGTTTTCTCCAAATTTGTACATGGCACCACAGGATTCGGCAACACCCCGTCACATCACCCCCGCCTACCACACATGCAGGAGGAGTCTGGAACTGAGCCCTCGTGACTGCCGAGGGGTCCCCTGTGGCTTTGAGATGTAGGGGAAGTCATGCAAACTTTACATATATCGTTTGGTCTTGCAGCCATCCACAAGTATGTGAAACACAAAAATCTCAAATTCTTTCCCGGTGGAAAGCCACCGGCCCAAGATCATTTGAGAGAATGAAGGGGGACCAGTCGAAGACAAAAAGGCACCAGACACGCAGTTCTTCATTATGAAAAAGTAACATTTAAAAGCTGTTTAAGTGACCAACACGAGGCCCTCAGTTTGATCACCAGTACCACAAAAAAGGCTAATTTCAAAAGTAAACGTAGCTTTACTAAAACTTAGGTATGGCCCGTGTCTTGATGTACCATGTAATGAAATGTTGTGCAATTACATTATCAGAGACAAAAATCAAGTATGACTGGAAAGAATGCACTGGTATCCAAAATTCAGTCAACTGTCATATTTATGGTACTCTGTATGCATCACATGTATAGGATACATGGCCTATGTTACTCTACATGTTATATGATAGCTCTACATATCATGATACTCTACATGTCACATATACCCTACAGATGCTATGTATATGATACTCTGCATGTCATAATACTGTCATTCATGATACTGTGATACTTTGCACACATCATGAATATGATCTATACATCTTAAATGGTACTCTAAGTGTATCATAATATTCCATAACTGTCATATGTGCCATGTGTATGTCATGTATATGACACTGTCACACGATACCCTACACTCGTCATAAATAGAATACTCTAAATGTGTCATATGATATTCTATGTATGATGCTAAAACATTGTGATATCCTATACATGATATACACATACATATTTATATACAACACTGTCAGGATACTCTAAATGTGTCATTATGATCCTGTATGCATGTCAGGCGTGCTATTCTAATCATGCCATACACAATGCTCTATGAGTCATATGTACGGAACTGTGCCCCGAGGCGGAAGCCCACCTGAGGACAGTGGTCTGGGGAGAGCAGGGCAGAGCCTGCTCTTCAGAGACCACGAGAATCCCTCACGACCCGGCTGGACCCCACGGCTCCTCGGGAGACACGTACAGAGCAAATGCTTTCAGTCACGGTCCTGATGTCGCACGTGGGTGAAGCTGGAAGTCCCCCAGACTGCTCAGACACCGTCGCCGCCGTGGCGAAGGAGAGAGTCACACACAGCTGCGGAACTCCAGGGCTGGAAGAAATCCTCACTCCTGCAGCAGCTCCGAGATCACACGCACTTCTGTCCACGTCCACGGCCTCTTAGAAGTCTGCATGTAACTCCCTAAGAGGACTCCGAACGTGGTGTACTGCACACGTGCACTATCAAGAGCACACAGGGATGTGGCTCAGTGGCACCGCACCTGTCTGGCAAGCGCAAGGTACTGAGTTCGATCCCTGGTACCACAAAAAAGAAAGAACTATTTTTTTTAATGTCATCCAAATAACTTACAGGTAAAAAAGGGTTATCTCATACAATGATAAAAATGAGAAGATATCTCCTCCTGTTATATAAATTAACAAAGACCACAACACCCTGCTTTCAAAAATACAGATGCAAATGTTGCTATGGAATTATAAGCTAAATAGCAGGTAAATCACTAGAGACTTGAAATTTTAACATCAGTACTGACAGTTTCTGAAACCTACGATTTGCATTTTTGCACCATCCCAGGGTCAAATGCTCACAGACAGCCGTCCTGACCTCTGCCTCTGCCTGCTCATGACTGGACGGCGCTTCTCGGGCCCTCTGGTGTTCAAAGGTGCTGACAGATACTCCGCTTCATGGAAAATGGTATGTGTGTGGGGGGGGTGGTCTTTCTAAAACAGTCACCTTGTCAACGTAAAATAAATTTTATTTTTAGTAAAAGACAGGTTCAGACTGGCCCTGAACTCACTATGCAGCCCAGGGTGGCCTCAAACTCACAGCGATCCTCCTATCTCTGCCTCAGAGTGCTGGGAGGACAGGCGTGAGCCACCACGCGCCACACTGTGCTACATGGTACCAGGGATTGAGCTCAGGACCTTGTTCTTGCCAGGCAGATGCCGGAACCACTGAGCCAAGTCCCCAATCCCCTAAAATTAAATTTTGTTTCTTACCCTTTGCATCAACAAGATTATGTTACTCTTGTTGGAAAAAAAAAGGAGAGTAGACTCTATCTAGAAATACGACTCTTGGGCCGGAGGGTTAGCTCAGTGGTTCCGGCGCCTGCCTCGCAAGCGCAAGGTCCTGAGTTTGATCCCCGGAAACCACATACAATGCTAGGTGTGGAGACTCACCCCCACCAGCACTCGATACCACATACCACAGTGCCGGGCGTGGTGGCTCACGGCCTGTCATCCCAGCACTCGGGAGGCAGAGACAGGAGGATTGCTGAGTTCGAGGCTTGCCTGGGCTACATAGTGAGCTCAGGGCCAGCCTGAACTACAAAGCGAGACCCTGTCTCAAAAAAAAAAAACAAAAGAAATATGACTCTTGTCATTTCGTTCCCATTCATTGCTATGACTTCATGAGCAATTAAATAAGTTAGGTCCTCAGGTAATTTTTTTTCAATGCTGAAAAATGACTAGTAAAACAATGTTATTCCACACTAGTCCTTTAATACAATAGACAATTCACAGATTTCTTTCAGTATTTTTTATTTCCAGCGTTACTTATGTTTAGTTGCACTTCCTCAAACAAATGTATGTGAGCAACTCCTAAAAGAGCTTATTTGTTTATGCAAAACTCAATAGGTCAAAGGAAGAAACCCCCTGATCACTCATTAGGTACATAATCCGCGGGCACCTCCTATGTCTGCGGGCTGGGACAGAGCGGTAAACGAGAAAGAGAAGGTTGCTGCTTCTCAAGGGGGACAAATAATAAGCAAATGGATGAGAAGTGAGATATTTTCAAGTAGTCACCAAACTATAAGAGAAATGTGAGAGAAAATGATGAAGCAGTCATCAGACAGTGTCATGCAGTTATCTGTAAATATTGGAAAATAATGTATTTCGATCAGAGCTCCCAATTGAGATATTATTAACATCTCTGAAATATGAGCATGAATCATAGTCAGTGTGACATACATTTACAATTAGCAGTGTTTTTAATGGTGTATAAGTAGAATGTTTTCACATCAATGGCAACTTGACATTTATAGTCAATTGGCAAGTATATTAAAAAAATTCAACAGGGAAGAAAGTCTTTTCAACAGTGGTGCCAGACCAGTTCGACACCCTTATACAAGAATTGATTTGAGGATCTACTTCACAGAAAATAGTTGACTCAAAATACATCATGTTTTTAAATGTAAGAGCTAGAACTATAAAACACTTAGAAGACAATAGAGAAATACATGAATTTGGGTTAGACAATGATTCGGGAAATTCAAAGTGTGATAAAAAGGGGGTAGACATATTGGACTTCATCAGTTTAAGATTTCTGGACTTCAAAAACACCATAAAGAATATGGAAAGACAACCCACTGACTACAAGGAAATATTTGCTATCCTATGTTGGTTAAGAGGCTTGTATTCAGAATAATATGGGAAAAAAAAAGGAAAACTTAATTAAAAATGAGCAAAGAACTCAAGTAGATGTCTCTCCAAAGAAGACACATTGGCCAAGAAGCATAAGAAAAGGCGTTTGACATGTAGGTCACTTACTGAAAAGTTAATGTGTGTTCTGAAAGTCATAATCTGCATACGTGGGAAAGTGTTATATCTAGAAATATCTTCTAAAGTAGGATGCACCTATCCACTAGAATTAACCCAGATCAGAAAGTATTTCCAAAAGAAAACAGGACATGGCTCATTCCACTGGCTATAGCGTTTCTTTGCTCAGTGAGTTATCGGGACCCGCAGGGCGAGCGGAAGGGGAGGCTCTGCCCGCTGGGCAGCACAGGCCTGGCAGCCACACAGAGAACAGGGCCTTTTGAAAACACCCACTGCTGGATCAATGCTGGTTTGTTTCCTCCACATGATGAGAAGGAAACGATCCTGAAAGCACCTCACATTTTAAAACAAAAACTCTTCACAGGAGGTTTAGAAAAAGGGAAGCCAATGCTCCATCTTAAAGGAGTGGGTGTGAATGTAGAAGCTGCTGAGAAGGTCCGGGGAAGGAGGCAGACTCCACGGGACCACGTCAGGTTAACACTAAACATGTTAAAATGCAGACCCAAAGCCAGAGTCCGTTAATCAGTAATTAAGGACTTTGGGCCTCTAACGGTGTAATCAACTCTCCAATTAGTCCTGAACGAGGGGCTTGACATTCTATGGGGAGAAACATTTTCATTGCTTAAAAGTCCTTAGTGTAAATTTATGTCGCATTAACTAAGGAAAGGAGATCACTTTTGTTGTTGACTTTTTTTTTTTTGAGACAGGGTTTCACTTTGAAGTTCAGGCTGGCCCTGAGCTCGCTATGTAGCTCAGGCAGGCCTCTAACTCAGTAATCCTCCTGCCTCTGCCTCCCTAGTGCTGGGATTACAGGCTTGAGCCACCAAGCCTGGCATTTGTGGTATGTGGTACTTACTGCTCATATGCATGAGCCATCACGCCCAGTATTGTTATATGTAGTTACTGGGGATTGAACCAGGGACCTTGTGCTTGCTAGACAGGTGCTGAAACCACTGAGCTAAATCTCCAGTCCTGAGCCGACATCTCTTCATTCTAGTTTGTAGTTCTCATAACCACAGTGACCAACGGCCTGACAGAAAGTGGCATTTAGCTTGACCAGCATCAATGGGAAGAATATATCAAAGAGGCCGTGGTGGCCCAGTAACACTCCTGCTTGAGACGGCCGAGTCGTGACTCCGGGCCCGGACAGGACTCAGGAAATGACACGGCAAACAATGTTCCACACACTGGATATGATTGGCAACCTGGAAATGAGAGATTTTTCTTGATTATCCGCTTTGCCCCAAGGGAGGCAGCAGAGTCAGAATGAGGAGGCTACAAAGACCGGGGCAGCCATCACTGGCTTGAGAGACGGAGGAAAGAACCCCATGCTCAGGGCGCTGCTGCCCTCCAGGAGCTGGGAAGGAAACGAAGAAACCCAGCACCGCAGGCACCCGGGTTTCAGTTCAGGGA
>PVIC010012713.1:0-39220 GCA_004025085.1 Thryonomys swinderianus | reverse complement strand
GGGGAAGGAATAAATATGATACAGAAAGAAAATAAAAGAGCATGTATAAGGGGGGAGGAGGGGGGAGTGGGTAGGGATATGGGTAAAAATGAGAATTAACTTGTGGCATATACTGGTACAAATTTCCCAATGTTATATGTGATTTTGAGATGTATATAAATTGTACCAATAAAGAATTCAATTAAAAAAAAAGAAATACAAATATTCTCATTTCTTAGTATAGGCAAATGAAAGCTATGTATTTTTTATTTTATGAAAAAATAAAAATGTCCTAATAAAATAAGAGAATAACAATAGTTAATATAGCATGTATCATCATCTTCAAAGTACTGACTCAGGGCCAGAGATTTAGCTCAGTGGTTCCAGCACCTGCCTAGCAAGCACAAGGTCCCTGGTTCCATCCCCAGTAACCATATACCATAATGCAGGCGTGAGGTTCTGTAACCTCAGCACTTGGGAGGCAGAGGCAGGAGGATTGCTGAGTTGCAGGCTTACCTGGGCTACATAGTGAACTCAGGGCCAACGTGAACTACAAAGCAAGACTCTGTCTCAAAAAAAAAAAGTAGTGATTCAAAGTAAAATTATTCTTTCTTATAAAAACAAAGATAATAGCACAAAACTTTCTATTCAATGAACTAGAAAAATTAGTATTATTAATGATATAAATTAGCATATACTTAAAATTTGTGAGAAGAAAAAGAATAAAAATGTCTTTGCTGCCAGGCGTGGTGGCTGACACCTGTAATTCCAGCACTTGGGAGGCAGAAACAGGAGGATTGCTGAGTTCAAGGCTTGCCTGGGCTACACAGTGAGCTCAGGGCCAGCCTGAACTACAAAGTGAGACCCTGTCTCAAAAAAAAAAAGTCTTTGCTAAGTCATTTGTTATCTCTTTCTGCCCAGATTTCCTCTAATCTACAACTTACAAACTAACAAGACAAATGAAGAAGATAGATTCCTAATTAGTCAAATTCAGTCCATTGTCATTTAGTCCTATCTACTACTGATTACACTGTAGCCACATTTGGGTATATTTAGTTGGCCTTTCTTGGATTCAACTGCAATTGAGTTGTGTGCAAATCTATAATCTCAGTTAATTTTATTAATCTCTCAGTAAAGATTTTGAAAAATGTTTAAAGATATAGAGATTATGGATATAGACTCAAGCATCAAAATAACATTTTAGGATTGTTACAGATTTCCTTTTATCATTAAGAATTAATATTTTGGTAATATCTTGAATAATTTCTTGAATTTTACTTTGACATTACTTTGTCAGATTTTGTCTGATTTTAAATTTACTCTGATTTTAAATTTATGTCTTGCATTATAGTTTATTATTTACATAATGTACCTTTGTCATCTTTGTACTTTTCACTTATCTGTGTTATTATGTTTAAAAAGTAGCAGTTATTATATTGAAAAACTAGGAATGTATACCTGGGTCTTATATTTTACCCAAGATAGTAAGGCCTTCCTTTTAGTTGGAATGTGTAGTTTATTAATATTTAATGTAATGATAGATTTAGATTTAAATCTACATTATTTTCTATTTATTCCAACTTTTGTTGTTATTTTTCTTTTTTATTTTCTATTATACTTTCCCCACAATTATCTGAGTTAATCAATGATTTAAATTTCTATTTGTAGTATATTTCTATTTTAAATTCATACTCTATATTTTTGAGACACTATAAAGACTATAATATGCATTTTTTCTTATCAAAATATATTCAGAACTAGTGTTTGTTGACTTCTAAATTCACTCTGCACACCTCATAGTTTATTCATATCCCATGACCTTTCAATTAACACACTTATAATAATATAATTGCGTTGATATCTTCTTTCCTGCTGTCATGGTATTTGTATTTTACTTCAATATATATTATACATTAGTTCCATTCAGAGATATTAGCTTTTGGATGGATTTTTCTTTTAAAGAAATGAAGAGAAAGCTGTTCTTCTATATTAGATGGTTTCTGTTTCCTGTGCTCTTCATTATGTTCTATGTGTGTAATTTTCCATATGACGTCAACTTTAACACCTTGCAGATCTTTTTACCTGTTTCTCATAGTGCGGATGTGTTTGTAACAAATTCTCTCAGCTTATTAAAATCTGATGACTAAATATTTGCCATAAATTATGATCAGTATTTTCCTGGATAGAGAATTCTGAGTTAATATTTCTTTCTTTCAATGGTCTAAAATTGTCAATAATTTTTTCTCATATTAATCCTGTGAAGACTTCACCTTAAATCAAATACACTTTGCTCCAGGGCAGAGGATTTAGCTCAGTGGTTCTGACATGTGCCCAGCAAGTGCAAGATCCTGAATTTGATCCCCATAATCACCTACCACAGGGCCGTGTGTGGTGACTAATGCCTATAATCCCAGCACTTGGGAGGCAGAATCAGGAGGATTGCTGTGATTTTAAGGCCAGCCTGAACTACAAAGCGAGATGCTGTCTCAAAAGAAAAAAAAAATACACTTTGCTCTGTAAATAATGTGGAGTGTTTTCCCTGTTTTAGTTTTAAGGTTTTTCCCCCTCTTTAATGTATTGTTTTCAGTCGCTTTACTGTGATGTATTCTGACTGTGCCTTGATTTTGTTTGAACTCCCTTGACCTCTGAAGTTACTGAACTTGAGCTTGATTTTTCCACCACAGTTGGATAAACTCAGACTACCTCTTCCTTAATATTCTTTTTCTGTACTCTGCTTTTTTATCTTTTCCTCTAACATTCCAGTTACATAGATGTGAAACTAATTGATTTTTCTTCACAGGGCACTGAGGCCTGTATATTTTTACTCTATTTCAGTTCTTTCTGGAGGTTCTAACAGGGGAGCGCAGACTCGTATACCCTTGACTGAGGAAATGGTCCTCCTCTATCGGGGATGGTCGTCCTCTTCGACTGAGGGCGCAGCTTTGGGAGGGATGCACATGGAGTGGTGAGGGAGGAAGGGGACACTCACCTAGCCAGCCAGATCAACCGAATCAACCCTGGCGATCAATGAGGTGACAGATGTCGCAGCCACATCTCCCTCACATCCTCAGTTCTTTTTTCTCTATTCTTCATGTAAAAAAAATTTCTGGATCTGCTTTTAAATTTATTGATTTTTATTTTTGAGATCTTCAATTTTTCTATTAAGCCTGTCTATCTGATTTTCCATTTCAGTATTACACTTTCAATTTTGAAATTTCCTTTGGTTATAATAGGTGCTCTTTCTTTAAAGAGAACCAACATTTGTTATAACTAAAACATATTTTGGGCCAGAGATTTAGTTTAGCAGTACTGCCCCTGCCTCACCGGCACAGGGTCCTGAGTTCGATCCCTAGTACCAAGGAAAAAATAATTTTAAAAATATATTTTTTTATGCCATTGAACATATTTAGAGTAACTGCTAAACATTCTCATCTGCTAACTCCAGCAATGCCTCATCCTGGGGTCTGCTTTTAATCAATTGTTTTCTCAAGGGTAGACCATAGTCTGTGGCTCTTCACATCTCCAAATCCTTTCTGCATTCTGGACATTCCAGATGCTGTGTGATAAGGCACGCAGAACATCATTTCTTCCCCTGAAGTAGTGTGTTTCATATTGCTAACAAGTTAATTTCTACAACAGGATATTATGAAACTGAGAAGGCTTAGATTTAGGTTGTATTTTTCAATTAATTTTTTATGGACCTGACGGAACTCACATCATAACTATCCACTCTCAGCTGAGGAAGCCAGAGCCCTCCAAATTTGAGTATTGAAGCTAACATTGTGTCTAAAAATCTTAGTATATTTTTGTACTCTAATGTTTCTCCATCATTCTACTGTTATTCTCATTGTCTTGTGAATGTTCTTTTTAAAATTGAATTCTTTATTGGTACATTATATATACAGTTCACAATCACACCCAACATTGTACCAGTATATGACACAAATTAATTCTCATTTTTACCCATATCACTACCCACCCCACAAACCTCCCATGTACATGTTCTTTTTCTTTCCAAATCATATTTATTCTTTCCCCTCTCATTACTTTCCCCTACTAGATTTCCTTTGAATATTTCCTATTTCACAAAATTTATCATACATTCTAGAACTCATTTACATCTACAGGTTCTCATACTAGAGAAAAGACACAGTATTTACATCTCTGGGATCTATTTATTTCACTTATTAATGTGTCCTCAAGATGTATCCATTTGCTTGTCTTTCTTTATAGTAGAGTAATACTCCATAAAAAAAAACACATCTTCTTTATTCAGTCTCCAGTTGATGGATATCTGAGTTATTTCCAAGACTGGGCTATCACAACTGAGCTGCTATGAACACAGGTTTGCATATGTCTTTACAATATGAATCTTTTAATTCCTTTGAGTATTTTCCTACCAGGCAGGTAGCAGGGTCAAATGGGACCTCTAATCCTAGTTTTCTGAGGAATCTCCACACTGATCTCCATAATGGTAGCACAAGTCTACACCAACAGTGTAGAAGGGTCCTTTTTCTCTGCAGCCTTGCCAGCATTTATTGCTGGTTGATTTTGCAATAGCAGCCATTCTTCGTGGGGTTAGATGAAATCTCAGTATTGTTTTCATCTGCATCTCTCAAATGACCAGTGTGAATGTTCTTGATGAGACTTTTCCAGACAGTTTTAACTGTAATTTCGGAACTATCCTTACACATCACAAACTTTTCCTAATTTTTTAACATTTATCATCATATGATATGTCATCTGTATATATTTTGTGATACATGCTGAAAATATACACTGCTAAAACTAGACTCTGAAAAGAATCTTTGAAACAGTATGAACTAACCAGTCTTAAAGATTAATAATGCAAATAAGCATATGCAATTTTTAAATAACCTTTTAGTTAGGAAAACTTGGCCTTAAAAATGGAACAAACTCTTTATCCCTAGTGAATTTATTATTTAAGAAGAAGACAAAAATATTAGAAAGTACGATTCAAAGTGAAATACTACAAGGAAAAAAGTGTAGGACCAGGGAAAAGAGATTCCCAAAATGATTTTGCTGATTTATGATTGAAGTAATTAGGAGACAAGGTGAGTAAACATGAGGTGATCTTTCAGCAAAACTTGGAAGATGGAATTAATAGGTGGCATTATAGAAGGTAGGATCTGGTAGAGGAATAAATAGTGATCCATTAACATCAAGAACATGTGTTAGTAGTAGAATAAGGGAGCATGAAAATTAGAAGCTGGACAAGTGGATTGGAGATGTTGAACAGTAAGTAAAGAACCAGTGACACACCCCTTAGGAAGCCTTGCCAATCTTTGAATATGGGAGTTATTAAGACTGGAACTATGAAATACTAAGCTTTCTACAAACAATCCTGTTGGTCTTATAGATTAATTTGCCTCATTTGTCAGTGCCTGTTTTTTTTTAATTGACTTTTTGGGTACATTCTATATATACATCATGTTTGAGAATTTGTACCAGTACATGACACAACATAATTCTCATTTTTTCCCATTCCCCTGCCCCAAACAGTCTCCCTGCCTCCTTTATACACAAATTTTGCATCCTTTTTATAGCATCAAATTTTTTCTTTCCCTTCTTTACTTACCCCTACTCACCTTTTCCCTTTGAATATTTTCTGTTTCATAATATCTATCATACATTTTAGGATTCATTTATATCTTGGGTTTCTCGTACCAGAGAAATTAAAAATGTAACAAAAAACCTACCAACAAAGAAAAGTCCATGTCCTGATGGCTTTATTGCTGGATTATACAAAACTTATAAAGAAGAGCTAACACCACTACTTCTCAAACTCTTTAATGAAATCAAAAGGGAAATAGTACTCTCAAACACATTCCTGGAAGCAACCATTACACTGATTCCAAAAGGAGAGAATGACCCAACCAAAAAAGAAAACTACAGTCCAATCTCCCAATGAACATTGATGCAAAAATCCTCAATGAGATATTGGCAAACAAAATACAGAGAGTCATCAAGATCATACACCCTGATCAAGTTGGATTCATCCCAGGAATGCAAGGATGGTTCAAAATAGGTAAATCAATAAATGTAACACATTATATTAACAGATTCAAGGACAAAAGCCTTATGGTCATCTCAATAGATGCAGAAAAAGCATTCAACAAAATCTAGCACCCACTCTTGATCAAAACCTTATGAAAAATTGGAATAGATGGACTTTATCTCAAAGAGATAAAAGCTATTTATGAGACACCTACAGCCAGCATCACACTTAATAATCAAAAACTGAAACCTTTCACACTAAGATCAGGAACAAAACAAAGATGTCCACTTTCCACACTACTGGTCAATATAGTGCTAGAAACATTAGCCACAGCAATTAGACAAGAGAAAGAAATAAAAGGAATAAAGATAGGAAGGGAAGATGTCAGTGTCTGTTTGTTATTTATTTAGAAGTCCCCTTCATTATTCTTCTTAAGGAAAAAGAGTGAGGCAAATAAGCACATCTTTAAGTTGAATTTCCTGAGTATAGCACACATTCATTCTGTTTGTGAATATTTCATTACTCTTACTTTTATTAACCTTCCTCAATCAAATCACATACTACTTTGCATTTTTAAACTAGCGCTGTTCTTTTGTTGTAATTTTCCAAGCCTTCAATTATACTTTTGTTTAGAGGAAACAAATTTGGATCTGACCTGTCCTACAGTTCAAGTCAGTGATTAAAATCAGTGATTAAATAGCACATTCTACTTGTTTCTCTAAATTGATTAAATAGTATACTGTCACTAAGATCTTTCCATGAGAATGTTTCTTTTGACCTATGCAGTAAAGTTTAGGACAATGTTGCTTTTGGGAATACACCATTTCAGAAAGATTCAGCCTGACATTTAAAAGCATAATCAATTGTATTTTTTGTCTAGCTGAAAGTTTCTCTTTCTCTCCCCTCCCCACCTCTGTCTCTCTTGCTATCTGTCTCTCTCTCTTTCCCCCCACCTTAAATGAAATTATGGAGAACTGGGGATTTAGTTTAGCTGCACCACACCTACTTCACAAGTATAAAGGCCTGAGTTTGACCCCTGGTACTGCAATAAACAAACAAACTAATAATACAGTACAATTTGAAGACAGTGATTTACTGGATAGCTTGAGAAAATACCTCAGTAAAGTAGAATCTTGAATTTGACATTCAGAAAATTTCAAAACAATCACTAAAAATGTTTTGTAGATTTTTTTTCTTGCACTGTTTGTAAACTAGTACCCAATGAAATGCCTAGGAAATATAGAAAGGATATTTTTAGGATAATTTTCAAAAATACATAAATTTAGAACACATACATTTATATTTTCATAATATAACTGCAAATATATTAGTACTTATTTGAATCACTTAGTATACCTAAGTAAACTAGATTAGATTCAAAACATTTTCAACAATTTAGGAAGAATCACATAGTTGTGAATTTATGATTTGTCTCATTGCATTAAAAAGCTGCCTTCATTTAGTGAATTTTCTTAATGTTTTCAAAGAGTTGTTTTCCCTAAATATACATGAATCTCTATTTACCCAAGCTTTACAGTACATATCTTGTTTTTATTATAGAAACAGTAGTAATGTTGTTGGATTTCCTGCCTTTTTTTTTTTGAGACAGGGTCTCGCTTTGTAGTTCAGGCTGGCCCTGAGCTCACTATGGAGCCCAGGCAAGCCTCGAACTCAGCAATCCTCCTGTCTCTCTGCCTCCCGAGTGCTGGGATTACAGGCGTGAGCCACCACGCCTGGCTTCCTGCCATTTTTTATAGGCAATGATTAGTGACAAACAAGCTTCCTGGAAGTGGTCAGATTGTTTTACTTTTGCTCTCCTTCTCCGAAAGTTATTCAGATTTAATTGACAGAACGATTTCATAATAATGGAGCCCTTTGCTAACTGGAATAATCATCATCAACATCATCTTATAAGTTCCCTGAAAACAATATTATTTAATAGAATCCTATGACCAAGCGTCTCACAAACACAAAATATGGTGACCGCACTGAATGGCTTATAGATCTGATTTGAAACCAACATGAGAGCATTTCTTTCCCTAGCTTCATCAGGGGAAACATGGGGCTTGTTAAGAGCATTGACCCTCAGTAGCCAACCTCGTACATTAAACTCTTTATAACATTAGACACCATTTTGTCATTTATATAATGTGTGGGGAGACTAAGGACATACTGAAAGGTAATTCAAAGATTCAGGTCTCAGCCCATGGTGAGATCTACATAAGTCCCTCAGTAATAATGGATGGAGGAGAAGTCAGGAAGGGAGGAGGCACATTTATATTATTGGACTTAGGCTTTGCCCAGTTGGGTATACAGTTTATGTACTTCTATGTAAATGCTCGTGTATCTCTTCAATTACTGTTTTGGGATAAATTATTAGCAGAGACTGTGAACTTTTTTTTCTCATCTTCAGCAATGTAGTGTCTGTTTATTTTTATTTTATATTATATTATATTTTATATTTTATAGGTACTATATATAGTATGTAGATATATAGTATATATATACATCTATATAATATACAGTATATATATAGTATATATATCTATATAGTAACTATATATACCATATATACTATATAGATATAGTGTATATATGTAGTATATATACTATATAGTATATATACACACTATATATATATACTATTTATACTATAGATACACTATATAGAAATGCTCTATATATACTATATAGTATATATGCTATATCTATATATGCATATCTATATAGTGTGTGTATAAATATATATATATATATAGTTCATATGCATGAACTTTTTTTAAGACTCCACATGCATTTCTAGGTTGTCTTTCATGCAAGTTATTAAAATGTTATTTTACAACACCGACATTAAAAAATGAGGTGTGTTAATATTTAGAAATTAACTGACAATAAATGAAATGTCATTTTGGCTTTTTTAAAATTTGCATTTATAGTAATCTATTTTAGTGAAATAAAATTATGAAATAAATTATGGTAATTATAGTCCTAAGATGAAATACTCTTTCGATCATAGATTACAGTAAACACCACGAAGCTCAGAAACGTCTTCAGATCATACCTTAACCTGAAGCTTTATCTGGATTGGAACAGTTCCCAAATGTACCAAGTCCAATATTATCCTGATGTAAAAGCCAAACAAAAACTATCGTTCCACATTTGTCTCATCAGTGTCAATGGCTAGCATCTGTCAGTCTCATTTGATTCCTTAAGAAATCATTACCAAAAACCAGACATTCCCTCCATATCTCTCATGACCCATGAACCTAGGAAAGTAATCATTAAACTTTATCAACTGAAGAGGCAGCTCGGTGACAATTATTCAGTCAAATACAGTCTCTTCGGGAACAACAGCCACTCTAGGATTAAGCATGATTATGAGCATGGAAGAATCCCAAGTTACATTGATGATGATGTAACTAAGAAATCATGAATTTTTGAAGCAAGATATACATGGTGGTGTGCACCTGTAATCCCAGCACTCAGGAGACTAAGGCAGAATTGCTGTGACTTCAAGGCCAGCCTGAACTACAAAGTGAGACCCCATTTCAAAAAAAAAAAGTTCAATCCCTGCTATTACAGAAAAAAAGAACAAAATGATAAACATAGATTGTGATGATGTGGACAGAAATATAACAAACAATTGCAGCTCCTATAATATTAGGGCCTTCTTTGGCAATGGGGTGAGGGCTATTCATACACAACTGAGAGAGATGGCACCTCAATTTCACCTGCAAATGTGGTAATATGCCAAGGTGAAGAAGCATCAAGACTCTAAGAAAGCAGCTTAAGCTACTGTGGCATAATGGTACATATTTGGAAATTAACAACTCTTTTCAGTTCTAAGGAAAACAACAGTAACTTGAGACTAGGGGGCAAATATCTACATGACCACCAGAGTGAGCAGCAGCATTTCCTAGCAGACAAATTTCTACTTGGGTAAGTATTATTTTATTTTGAGTCAAAAATGAACCAAAACATGAAGCACATGGAGTAACCTTAGGAAGGTCATAGGCTCTATGATCAGAAAAACATCGTTCCACAACACTGTGAACTGAGCAAGTTGACACTAGAAGTTTTGATTTCATATTTACCTTATTTTCTTGCAGAAGCCTAAAGTATAAAAATAATGAGAACCACTTTGAAGATCTTCCTTAATTTTGGCGGTCACGACTCCACCAGAGTCTCAGAGTACAGGGTCTACTGAGCATACTGGAACCTTGAGAACTAGATGTACTTTCCTCTTCCTGGTGCTTGACGGGTGGCTTCCTCGTGACAGTGCAAAGCAGAGACCTCCAACCCCAGCTGCTGTTAAGTGTTTTCAAAGACCTTCTTCCTAGCTGAGTATTGATTGATTGTGAAGACTGGATGTGAGTATGGTTCTTAGTAGTGGCCTTAATTTCTCTTTAAAATTAAGCTTTAGCACCAGCATGATTTCTGTAGTAGCTTGAGCCTATGTAAGAACTCAAGGACACCCTTCATGATAAATGTGGCCTTATTTCTTTTTCAAGATTTTCTCCTCTAGGTAAAGTTATGGTTCATCTTTCAAATAAACTGGCTCACTGACTGGAGCCAGGTGGAATTTTCCCTGCATCTCTTAGATCTGAGATGCTCTGACAGTTTTCTTGGAAGATGGATGGACAGCCTCCTGTAACAGCCTGGCTGTCTCAAGATAGCTATATCTTTGCAAAGAAGCTTTTTAATTGCCTCTGTGTTAACTAAGGGAAACTTCTGGTAAGAAGCCCAAATGAGCATTCAACAAAACAGCTTCTCACACCAGTGGCTCTATGATCAGTGTAAGTAATCTAGAAGGGTGCATGGAAATCTAAATCTTCTTACAGAAATACTATAAAAGGGCATTTTTATTCATTAGAAATATACCTTCACTCTTGTAATGTTGTCCTGAAGGGAGGTCATGTGAATGGCTACATTCACTCTGGGATTTCACTCTTTATTTTTAATGGATTCGAAGCTATACCTTCTCCAGGCTTATTTGAACTCAATGATAAATACAGTGCATCACTGTATTTGTAACATAAGCAGGGAATGATCTCAAAATCAATCTACAGTTATCTGTGAAAATGCAATTCCAAGATAGAACTCTGCCTGTTAACAACAGTGCTATACTCATGTGTTGGGGGATGTTATCAAAAGACATTCATTTGGCCAGGCGTGGTGGCTCATGCCTGTAATCCCAGCACTTGGGAGGCAGAGACAGGAGGATTGCTTGGTTTGAGGCTTGCCTGGGCTACATAGTGAGCTCGGGGCCAGCCTGAACTACAAAGCAAGACCCTGTCTCAAAAAAACTAACAAAAAATATTCATTTGTTCCTGGGAAACTCATTCTTATATAGTTTGAGCCTGTTTTGAAGCAATGTATGAAATATATTGCTATCTGTACTTATCATGTGGAGGAGGGCCTTCATAAGCTTTTTATTATTGCTGAAATTGTATTTATTTATCTAAATTTTATTTTTAAAGTAGTTTTAGGTTTATAGCAATACTGATAAGAAAGTTAAGAGTTCTCTTAGGCCCTGTGGCCTTCTTGAGCTTTTAGGAAGGTTTTATTTTAAAACATTTAAGATCCACAAAAGGTTATAAAAATAATAGAAAGAGATCTCATGTTCTTTTCATCATTCTTATCCTAATAATAAATCTTACATAATTATAACCAAAAAAACATTATCAAAACCAGGATAACTAATGCTGGTATAATACTATTAATTCTAATAGGGGACTTATTACACAAATTTCTGAAAATCATTCTTTTTTTTTTTTTTTGGTGTGCCACTCCAAGAAATTATTTTGTGCACAGAGACTCAGGTGGCCTTCAAGACAAGCAGCATACAGAACAGTCTGCTACATGAACATGTGGACACATGCGCATGCATGCGCACACGTGCACGCACACACACACACACACCTTAAATCCTCTCACTGCTTCCCTAATGCTTACATTTGTAAAACACTGATCTCACAATATTTATCATACATTCTAGAACTCATTTACATCTTCAGATTTTCATAGCAGAGAAAAGATACAGTATTTACACATCTGTCACCTATTTAAATGATAGCTATTATGAAATGAAAACATTCAAAGGAAAAAGGGTAGAGGTAAGAAAAGGGGAAAAATATGATGTTAAAAAAGGAAAAAAAGCATATGTATACAGGGGGTGGGGGGATTGTAGTGTGGGTAGGGGGACTGGGGTAAAAATGAGAATTAACTCATGTCATATACTGGTACAGAACCCCAATGTTGAGTGTGATCATGATGTGTATATAAAATGTACCGATAAAGAATTCATTTTTTAAAAAAAACACTAATCTCATCTCATCATTATGATATGATTCCCTTGACATCCATCCAAATGCTGTATGATTAACAGTTTCTCATTTTCATTACTGAATAGCATTTCATTCTATAGATATAGCATAACTTGTTCACTCCTGAAGATCATTTAGCTAGTTTTTAGGTTTTAGCTGTTGTAAATAACGCTTCAATGAGCATTCACTAACATTTGATATTTACGTGTATAAACACATACTTTTATTTCCTGGATAAAGCTCCAGGAGTATGATTGTTGGTTTGCATCCTAAGTATATGTTTAGTTTTTAGAAACTACCAAATTATTTCCAAGAGTGCTGGTGCTATCTCTACTTCTACAAGTAATGTTAGACTTATGCAGGCTCCTGTCCATATTTAGAACTTTTTAATTTTGACTTTTATTCATTATTTTTTATTTGAACCATCCAAGCAGGTGTAACTGATGTCCCACTATGGATTTAATTCACATTTCCCCAGTGGCTATTATTACTGAAGACATTTCACTAGTTTATTTCGTATTTTTTACAGTATCTTCCTTTGTTGAGCATTTGTGCGAATTGATACCTAACAAAATTTTTTGTTGTCTTATTTTGTGTGTGTTCACATATAAAATAGGTACAATTTTTTTGGCAGGTACAAAATCTGCAAATACTTTCATTCTCTGTATTTTTACATTCTTAATAATATTTTCAGTACAAAAAATTTGTTATCTTGATAGTATAATTTATGAAATTTTCATTTGTGGATTTTGTTTTTCATATCATTCTAAACTGAATTCTTAGTAATAAAGATTTATTCCTAAATTTTTTATTTGAATCTTTATTGATACATTATATATACACATCATGAATACATACAATATCAAGAATTTGTACCAGTATATGACACAATTTAATTATCATTTTTTCCCATTCCTCCACCCACCCTACAACCCCCTGGCCTTATATACATAAGGTTTGTTTTCCTTTTATGAAATTACCATCATATTTTTCTTTCCCTTGTTATTTACTCCTACACCCCATTTCACTTCAAATATTTTCTATTTCACAATATCTACTATATATTCTAGAGCTTTACATCTTCAGATATTTATAGATTTGTGACCCATTTATGCACTCATGTTCATACCAGCTCAGTTTGTGATAGCTAAATCTTGGAAACAACCCAAATGCCCATCAGCTGGAGACTGGGTAAAGAAGATGTGGTTTCTCTATAAAATGGGAGTATTACTTTGTCTTAAAGAGTGATGACGAGTCATTTATATTCAAATGGATGTACCTTCAGGACATATTCCTAAAATTTTTATAGGTTTATACTTACATTTTTATCTATAACTGACTTGGAGTTAGTTTTTGCTTGGGGACTGAGGTTTAAATCAAGGTTTATTTTGTCTCTCATAGTCCAATTGTTCTGAGGTCGGCTACAGAAGAGTTGTTTTTTCTCTGATTTGCTTCTGTATCTTTTTCAGTTACCATATGGCGGTGTTTGTGTGGGCCTGTTCTGTAGTCTCTGATGTGTGTAGTTCACTAGGACTACATGGGCTTGATGACTGTAGCAATATAAACTAAAATTAGACTGTATCCTCTAGCTATATTTTTCTTTTTAAAGTTTATTTATTCTGTTCTTTTTCCTTTCCACTTACATATAAATTTTACAGTCATCCTGTTCATACAGTGAATCCTCCTGGAATTTTTATAGGCATTACATTAAATCTGTAGTTAAAAAAGGGGATAATTAATATCGCCACTGTGTTGAAACATCTAATCAATGAACGCACTGTGTCTCTCATTTATTGAATAATTTTAGCTTAACTATTGAAGGGCAATTTCAATTTCAGATTTCTTTTGTTCCTTGCTTGCCTATAGACAATTAAACCAACAGAAGCAGTTTATTAAGTCTTGAAATAAGCCAGTCATTAACCTAAGTCACGAGGCAGGAAGGAGAAACATTTGGTTGCTGCTTTGAAATGACAAATAGCAATAGCAATTGTCATCAACGTGGAAAATTCAGACTGTATGCTGTCTGTGAGGCCACGTGGTCTTTCTCTGAGAAAGATTGATGGGAAAGATCAAGGGGTTCAGGATATGTCTGGTTGAGGCAACCCCAGGACATACAAGTGGAAATAAAGGTTGGAAATTTATATCTCAGTTTTGAATTGAGCATAGATGTCTGGGTTAGAGAGAATTTCAGCCACTGTTTGTCAATAGCAGAATGAGGATTTAAACTTTGAGAGTTTGTTTTTATTCCCTTGTGATCAGAGGAAAAAAAATACACACACACACACACACACACACACACACACACACACACACACACACATATATATATTTTTTTGCTATTGGGGATTGAACTTGGGCCCTTGTCCTTCCAAAGTAGGCATGGTACCACTGGAGTTAAATCCCTGGCCCAGAGCAATTTTATTAATTAGTAAATAACTCAGACATCTTTGAATATTAATTAGTACCTCTTGCTCCCATCAATATCTTCTAATGAGATAAATTAAAACCAATTGTTCTCTCAACTGAGAGAACAAAACAATAGCCAGAATGCTTACTCCTGCTGGAAGGCTCCAGGCAGGTATTAAATGCACTTTCATGATCAACTTGGAGTTTGCTCAGACTGGCTGTTTCCTGACAGGGACGAGTTCAAGGTCAGTCATCCTGTTTTTTGGAATTCACATTCTGGTTTAGTTTAGATCTTGAAGCAAAATCTAAATGTGCTGCACAGAAATGGGCTGTTCTGCTATTGGCCTCCAGGCGGTGGGGGATGCACCACTGTCCTGCGTCCCTCCAGACCTGGCTCTGTGAACCTGGGAAAGTGCTGGAGAGGCCCATCCACAGGTGCGGCCAGGAGTTGTCCAGGCATCTCCTCTACAACAGGGCCCGCCCTTCGGGCAGGTGGTAAGGGTAAACTGTCACATCTCCCTTAATACTACAGAAGACAAAGTCAAAATGTTTGTACATAACAAGGTACAAAAAGACAGTAAGTTTGTTGGCAACTATTTTCCCACCCCGATTTCCAGGGAAGAGTCCAGTAAAAGTGTCTAGGCTCTTAGTAAGAGACTATCCTGAAGCATGGTGCCACAGGGAGAGAAAATAGAGCATGGTGCTGGACTGAGGTGTGGATCAATCTAAGAGTGGCTATTTTCTCTCAGATAGAAGAGACAGCAGTGACCTTGCGCTGTCTACTTGGGTACCCGAATGTCTGAGTACCTGTGGCCGTTACATGAAGAGCCCACGGATGGGTGGCCAGACTCCCACAATAGGGCCTAGAGGGGTTGAACCTTCAACATTAATGAAAGGGCCAGAAACAAAGATGCTTAAACATAAGACTAGCAAAACACCTCTTCCAAGGTCACACGGATGAGGACAGAGCACTGTGGGGTGAGCAGTGCATCCTGGAGTCCAGAGAGCCCAGCTGCAAATGCTCTCACTTTCAAGGACCTTTGGTTTCATCCCCACCTAAGATGGGCGGAAGCCACACATTCAGCTGCTTGCTGGCAGGTGAGGTTGGAGGATACAGAACTGATTTCATTTATTTATTATTATACAGAAATAAAAGAATGTGACATGTCTTCACTCTAGTGTGGGGTTATTGTTTTGTTTGTAAAGTATACTCATCCTCTGCAGAATGCCTAAAAATTTTGTTTTATTTCCTCAGGTCTAATTCTGACCATTTTTTCCCTCATTGCTCTGCTCCCCAGCTCTGTGCTTCTTGTATCACTTCAACCCACTATTCAGTTTCATATTCAATCCTACCTGTGCACCCTTCCAACGGGACCACCTCTTCAACTTCCTGAAGAGAATTGTATTTTGGCATTTTATGTATGGTCCTATTTAAACCTTGTAGGCCGTGTATACTATCAAGTTCCGCTCATGTTTGTGACCCTCATTACCATTATTGGTCATTTCAGAGCAGCGCATAAGTATGTTTCATCCACCTGGACCCACATCTTAGGATAGTTTCTTGCTTATCTAAAGGGTCAATAAACATGATTATTGTTTGTTTAACTTAAAGTCTATAAAGGCAAGGTAAGCAAAGAATGCTACGAGGGTGAGAAACACAAATTAAATGACTGTATCTCTATTTACTAATGACTTGATTATCTTCATAGAAAATCATAAGTAGCCTACAAAAAGACTGCTATAACTTCGTGGGTGAGTTTAGCACAGTTGTAAGGTACAAGATCAACAGAAAAAGATCATTTTCTTGTAGGTAGGCAATGAACAGTGGGAAATGAAATTCAAAGTACATCATAAGCTATAATGATTAAACTAAAAATAAAATTAAACTGATAAGAAAATAGATACAGGGCCGGAGGGTTAGCTCAGTGATTCCAGCGCCTGCCTTGCAAGCACAAGTACCTGAGTTCAATCCCCGGTAACCACATATAATGCTGGGCGTGGAGACACGCCCACGGACAATCAACACCGCATACTACAATGCCGGATGTGGTGGTTCACGCCTGTAATCCCAGCACTCGGGAGGCAGAGACAGGAGGATTGCTGAGTTTGCGGCAGCTTGCCTGGGCACCATAGTGAGCTCAGGGCCAGCCTGGACTACAAAGCGAGACCCTGTCTCCAAAAAGAAAAAAAAAAAGAAAAAAGAAAATAGATGCAAATCTATCAAAAGAGCTACAGAATTTGTATGCTAAAGATTACCTTCTAACATACCAAATATTTATTTGTTGTCTTTGTATTGTCCTCTGAAACATAAGCTCTTTGAAAGCAGATATTGTGTCTACTTTTCTCACTGATATATTCCAAGTACCCAAAAAAGTATCTAGCATGAAATGAGTACTCCGTTGACTGTGGGACACCAGGAAGTTAACATCTTTCCAATGTTCAGTTTTCCCAACTTTGAGTAGAAAAGGAAGAAAAAAATCACTACAACCATTGTCGTTGTTGTCATCATCATCAGCATCATCATCGTCATTATCATCATCTTCCTCTAACCATCATTTTGTTACTATCAACTCTACTGTAATTTAAATGATTGCATTTAATCACTGAAATTATTATAGGTTATAGCACAAATTTCATCCATATTGAGCCTAAAAAGCAGGTTCTGTATGTCTTTCCTTACATTAAAAGGATTATGGTTGTTTACTATAACAGAAGATTCAATGATTTCTGTTCTCACTTTAATATTTTGTCCTCAGAAATCTCAACTGCAGTTCCTAGTTCATGAGTATGTTTAGAGAGGTGATGTTAGTAGACAAGTGCCATATGGGCAGGTGCTGATGTCCCCATTTTAGATTAGCGCCCTCCATGGCTGACACAGCAGAGTAGGAAAACTTGATCAATGAACCCATTCTTGCCTTTTTGACATGAGATAATGGTTTGAACAAGATACTCTCATTTCAGAAATGTTCAACATCAGTGATCATTCGAGAGATGCAAATGAAAACAACACTGAGATTTCATCTCACTCCACAAAGAATGGCTGCTATTACAAAATCAATGAACAATAAATGCTGGTGGGACTGTGGAAAGAAAGGAACTCTTCTCCACTGTTGGTGGGATTGCAGACTTGTGCAACCATTGTGGAGATCCGTGTGGAGATTTCTCAGAAAACTAGGACTAGGGGTCCCATTTGACCCTGCTATCCCCCGTTTTCAATTAAAAAAAGAGATACTCTCATTTCTAATAAAAATATACCAAAAGGAATTTTAAAAATCACATTGGAAAGACAGATGTACACCTTGTTCACAGCAGCTCAGTTTGTGATAGCTCAATCTTGGAAACAACCCAAATGCCCATCAACTGGAGACTGGATAAAGAAGATGTGGTTTTTCTATAAAACGTAGTATTATTCTGCCATAAAGAACAAGATTCATTGATTTATGTGCAAATGGATACACCTGGAGGACACACTAATAAGTGAAATAAATAGACCACAGATAGGCAAATCCCAGATCTTCTCTTTGATATGAGCACCTGTAGTTGCAAATGAGCTCTAGAATGTATGACAGTTATTATAGAATGGGAAATTTTCAAGGGAAATTTGGTGTGGGGATGTAATGAAAGGAAGGAATAAATATGATTCTGAAAGAAAATAAAAGAGCATGTATATGGGGGTAGAGAGGTGTAGGTAGGTAGGGATATGGGTAAAAATGAGAATTAACTTGTGTAATATATTGGTAAAAATTCCCCAATGTTATGTGAGATTGTGAGATGTATATAAAATGTACCAATAAAGAATTCAATTTAAAAAAGATGCTCTCATTTCTAATAAAAATATTCTCAGTTCTAATAAAATTCCATTTATATTTTAAAATTATTCTTTCCTTAAATATTTCACATAAATTGGGTTGCAAGCATGTTTACTGAAATACGCTATGACATTTCTGTAGTTTTGCAACATACACATTTGGTAGAGCACTTACAATTCAAGCACATCATCTGACAGAAAGATGGCTAATATTTCTAAATCTTACATATAAAAGTAATTTTACAAAAATAATTAGCTACTTGGGTCCTTCCTCGTTTTGATAGTTAGGAGTGTGTGTGTGTGTGTGTGTGTGTGTGTTTATGTATGTGTGTTCATAAGAGATCTGCTTTGCTATTGACTTAAGTCTCGGGAGTGCATTTATAAATACTATTCAGACTATTTTACAATCCTAGTCAATGCTCATTTCCTATTTACATGCAAGGTCTACCACTGATATTAAAGTCAGGCAATAACAAAATAAGTAAACTGAGTGAGCATTGCTTTCTGTATAGCAAAGCTGAGTCCTTTTTCAGAAAATATAATCAATACTTAATAAATATGTCTGATAACTAAAAATCAAATTTTCTTTAGATTGTTAGTATTCTCAGTGCATATTGTTATGCCTTACTGAAAAGACAGATACTTAGCTGTTATGTCATAGCAGACTATCAATTAACTAAAGCAAATTAATCAGTGACTTCAAATTATTGATTTTATTTTTAATTAATCATATTTTTTGTGGTGCCTGGGATTAAACTATCAGCCCTGCACATGCTAGAAAAGCACAATAAAACCTAAGTTATATCCTCAGCCCATATTTTTTTTAAACTGAGAAAAAAACTTTGAAATTAACTTTTTGAAAATCCAATTAGCTGTTCATTATCCTTTTTACTTGTATGCATGTTCATTCCCATCTCTCATCTCTGTCAAGAATGGTAGTATGGTTTTGAAAGATGCCCTGTGGCCTGAGAAATAGTCAATAATAAAAATTCAATTACACTTTAAAATTCAATTAAGTTTATGCTATTGTTTTGCTAAGAAGTTAATGTAGATATTTTAAAATACCTTCACAACACATGCTAGTCTTTCAACAACTAAAATACATATCTCAAAGAATGAGTTTCTGAACTATATTTTTAGTGGTATTCAAAAATTTGATTCAGGAAGATGCAAACTATATAAAAGAAGGCTTGGTGCTCTAAAGAAAAGGAATAATATTTTCTAAATACTCAAGAAGTATCAGGTATTGTCCTAGTTACATTGAAGATAACTGGAACTTCTTGTTCATGTCAATATTTATATAAGTTTATTGGAGAAAAGAATATATATCTGACAAAGAAAGTTGGAACACAGGAAGTTAATTATAGAGAAGGTGATTTTTTTGAAAGCCTTATTTCAAGCTTCATAATCTCACTCTTTGGCTCCTGCACGTTTTGGAAACATCCTTTGAAGTAATGGCCAAAAATACACAGTATATTTCATCTTTGTCCCAGTGTGCTGAAAATATAGTAATTTAGATAATTTCTCATCTTTCCCAAGGAATAGTAACAGGAGCTTTTGATCTTCTGATGGAAACGAATATGTTTGTTTTTTTCAAGAACACTTTTGTTTGAAGAACTTTCTGACATCAACTGTATATATTCAAAGTAAACTAAAATCGTGCTGAAGTTATTTCTAAATATGATTATGTTACCTTGTGTGGACCTTCATGCAGAGGTTTCCTGGTGTTGCTATGGCAAAATCAAGGCTATGTTCTGTGTGCATGGTGTTGTGTTTAGACACTTCTGTGGCTAACTGTAATGAACGTGCACAACCATATCTAAAGTTCAGCCTCGGAGAGTACAAGTGCTGAAGATGGGGAATCATAATGTTAATACCTCACTTTAGAGATGGTGAAGTGGACAGTCATAGTAGAAGAAGAGAGACTTGGCTAAAGTTACTTTTCTAATCCCAGAACATAGTGAGTACATATTGATTCACCAGGCAGGAAAGAAACCCTGCATTTTAAATGAAATTTTAATGTGTAGAGTTACATTTATAGAACTTGTATTTAATAAGCATAATTATATGAATCTATGCCATGTGCATACTGTGATATTTTGTTAATATGCTCTGCTTTCGAGAAATGAGATGTGGTAATCTGGATATTCACAGCTTGCTCCCTCCATTGTGCTGTTAGATGCCTGGAGAGTGGAAGTTTTTCTGAAATGATGTTCATCCTTTTGACTCGGGAGCTAATCATAATTCAAAATGACTTTCCTAAATATTCTGTTATCCTAAGCAAAATTTAAAAGCCAAAAAAAATCTAAAAGTGTCCCAGTTTCTGGATGTCACTGACCAAGGATGCCATGCAGAGGCAGTACTCAGCAATCTACGTGTCCCCACTCAGTCACCCACTCCTAATTTCTCGAGCTGACAAGACCCGAGTTCTCATAGTCTGTGCATTGCACATGACACCACATGTGGATCACATACTGGTGCATGGCATTCTGTGTCTCTCTCTATATATACCTATACATATCTATATATATATATAGATTCATCATATATAGATGAATCT
Organism: Thryonomys swinderianus; assembly: GCA_004025085.1. Classification (NCBI taxonomy): domain Eukaryota; kingdom Metazoa; phylum Chordata; class Mammalia; order Rodentia; family Thryonomyidae; genus Thryonomys; species Thryonomys swinderianus. The sequence goes on along the minus strand of PVIC010012713.1, from coordinate 18,122 downwards.
ATAGATATATATATATATAGATGAATCTATATATATATGATATAGATAGATAGATAGATAAATGAAGTCATATGTGGATCACATGCCAAATGTGTTGCCACATATAATGATGCATGACATTTCAAGGCGATCATCTGTTATCGTATGCTCCACACATGACATCACATGTTTGGTTGCATGTGAGTCACATGGCATTCCCAGCCTAGAAAATAAATGGAACCCATGAAACAAATTCAGAAATATAACTAGGGAGATTAAAAACTCCACTGAGGGCCAGAGATTTGGCTCAGTGGTTCCAGCGCCTGCTTCGCAAACGCAAGGTCCCTGGTTCAATCCCCGGTAACCACATACAACAATACTGGGTATGGTATGCCCACTGGCAATCAGTACCTCATACCATAGAAGCCGGGTTTGGTGGCTCAAGCCTATAATCCCAGCACTCGGGAGGCAGAGGCAGGAGGAGTGCTGAGTTCAAGTCTTGCCTGGGCTACATAGTGAGCTCAGGGCCAGCCTGAACTACAAAGCAAGACCCTGACTCAAAAAAAAAAAAAAAACCCATTGAAAGTATACACAGCTAAATAAGCCAATGAGGACTGAATATCAGATATAAAGGCAGGATTGTGGTTAATGATCAAGAGAACAGAGATTTCTTTAAAATAGCAAGGGACCGTGAGAGATCAACCCAGCAGCTGCGAGGTGCCTACAACAGTCTGAGCACCTCCTGCCGGCTTGCACTCTGCTCTCTGGCCTCCCGCTCCCTTGAATTCAGCACCCACACCCAAGCACCGGAAGGCACCAGAGGGAGTTTACCCCCAGCAGTTCTGAAGTTTGGAAGGCACCTATCTGCCCAAGATGGCTGCCCACCAGTCACTCTCCTGGGTGAGGACCGAACCCGAGTTACTCACCGGCCGCGGCAGCCCGGTGCAAGCACTGCTCCGTCCTCCTGTGGATTGCACTGGTAGCACCTCCGGGGTCTCCAGCAGCCAACCTGCAGGCTCCGCCGGCCGTTTCCTCCCGGAGTCCGGGCTCTCAGGGAGAGCGCTGCCTAGCTCAAGCCTCCTTCATTCACCCTGCAGACTTCATTCTTACTTCACATCCTTCCCGGGACCCGAGGACCCCTCTTCTCTGACAGCAGTGTTCTAGGGTAAAGACACCAAATCTCGGAGAAACTTTGGGCACTCCTCACCGCTCCACCATCTCCCCAGAGGTCTCTGTCTTTGGCTCTGATGTACGGCTAGTCCAAATTCAATCTTGGTTCAGGGCTTTAATTCCTTTGACCTGAGCTGCAGCTCACCTGATGGTGGCTGCCTGGAAACACCTTGTTTTGAAGGGTTGCAGGGGTTCGGGAATCCAGTCCACACAGCTAACAATGCGTGAGAACTGTGAAGGCATGACAAGGCTTCCTTCTTTTCATTACACTAACAAAACCATGAGTCAATTGTTGAGTAATAAAAATGCCCGACACTGAAATGCATGTGCCAGACATAGGGTATGAAAGGGGAAATCAAGAATTAACACGGCTCGGAGTTGGCCAGTCCCCAGGCATATTTGCTTACACATCTTACTTGTTCATAAAAGAAGGACTTTCCATTTTGAAGCAGCTGTTTTATGTGGTTAAGATAATATGATCACATCAAAATGTAATGGCTGTCAAAATGTTGTGTCACAATGACACAAACTGTCCTACTGCAAGCCACTGCTTTGGTGTCCTCTCTTTTCTCCTGAAATGTCACCATGTTCCTAATGAGAACAAAAATTACCTCGCATACTACCACCTTGATCTTAAACCAAGTGGTTCACGAACATGTCTGTTTGCAGACCATTATCATTCAGTTTGCAAACAAGTGTTCTGAGAACTTGTGTTTCTGTTCACAAACCACACTGGGAGACAAACACAACTGTGGCCATCTTCTCCGAAAGAGTAAAATAAATGAAGTTTGCAAACCAAGGCACCGCTGTATATGTCAGCTTCCTCGCTGTTTTCTCCTAATTCTCATTTGATAGAAATTTTCTAAGTATCTAATATAGATTAACTTATTCTTAACAACAACAATAGCAAAAGACTCATATGATACCATATGCCAGATATTGCAGCATTTCATATGGATAGATTTATGTGATCCTGAGTAACCCATATGAGGACAAAAAACATTTTGTTCTCATTTTTGGGTGAGTATATTAAGGTAGAAAAGAATGTGTTTAGTATTTGGTTTAGGATCACAGTTAATAAATCATGGAATAAAGAGTCATATGGCGTCACAACAGTGTGCTGTATTACACAATTAGAACAAACACAATAATTCCTGTCCCACGTAGTCCACACGTTGGCTTGCTCATGCTCATTGATTTACCTAAATGTTTGACCTGGACAGCTTCTACTTTCTTTCCAGATAACTGGTAATGCTATAGATTATTCTAGGGAAAATTGGCACTGTATCTGCATTAAGGTGTTGAAGTCCTAATACTCAGTTCTCTAGCACGTGACTATACTAGAGATGGGGACAGTGAAGGAAATTATTCAGGTTAATTGAGCCCTAATCCAGTCCAATTAGTGTCCATAAAAAAAGAAGACTGGGACAGATGGAATGTCCAGGATTCATTCACAGTGAAAAGCCGTGTGAGAAGACAATGTGGAGCAAGCCATCTGTTGGCCAAGAGAGGCTGGAAGAAAACCTAAACCTACCGACACCTTGATCTTGGACTTCAGCATTCAGCACAGAGAAAATCGTGTCCATTTTTTAAGCCCTAGCAGACTGATAGAGTTGAGAGAGCTCTTTGAAGGTGGACAGATCCATGGCTAAAAGTTTTGTATAATATATTTTTCAGTATTTCAGTTTTCTACGTGAAGCCTATGAAAGTAGGCCCTCAGGAAACTGATAAAAAAAGGTTGATTCCCATGAGCTGACATTTGATTGACAGATTCATGAACACAAATGTGTGGCCATTCTCTGTAAAGTTCCAACAGTGGCCCTGATTCTCTGTTTTCAGGGACTGGATTCTCCTGCATGTGGTGGGTAACTAATAACAAGGAGATAGCTTCTACTGATGCTATGAATTAATATTTTATGTTATTGCCTGACATAAAACTTTGTCCCATTTCACTTACAAATCTTCATATTTGCTTTAGTAATCCAGTAGATGGTTTATATTAGTGCTTGATTAAAATAAAAGAAATACACACAACAGAACACATAAAGGAGAAATGCACCTAACAGTAATATCTTTCCGATAAGAACTAAATAAGCATGTATGAAAACTTGCTTGTCATATTGAAACTTACTTGGTGACAGTCAAATAGGCTTTATCAAACAAAATTTTTCCAAAGCACAGAGGGACCTCAGTTCACAAATTTAATTTCATTCCATGATTCTGGGAAAGATGGCATCATTCATTTCATTATGTGATGCAGAGTTTGAGAACAGAAGCAAAATTCTGCCAAATGCTTGTGTGTGTGAACCAAATTGTTCTTGAACAGAAACATTTATGAACCAAGGTTTTACTGTAAAAGTGATATGTAGCTAAAAACTTCCATTGCTAGTTTTAATAAGAATATTTTGATGTCTTATGAAAAGTGCAAAGAAAAAAATTATTATATTTTGAATTGTCTTTATCACTACTTGGCCATAGATTCAATTAAATTGATACCAGAGCATTTATCTATTGGAAGACTTAAAATTCTCCTTCACCTTTCTATAGCAAAGGCAATCATATATTTTACTGTAATAAGGATCTGTCCAGAATTACATTAGGATAATGTACCTGAATTCTAGGTAAATGCTGTCTTAAAACTTCAGATAAAACCTTTTAAACATAATCTCAAGATGTATAATTCCAAATTAGCTAGATATTTGTTTCTCTCTTACCATTAGCTTCATTGATAGCTTTTTAAAAGGGGTAGTGAAAAGCTAAAACTTATAAAAATAAATTAATTATACCTACTTTGAAGGCGAATTCAATAATATTTTAGTAATTATGTATAAATTTTCCATTCTGGGGTTCAGATATTTCCTTTTACCACTGGTTATGCCTAAATATTTTGTCAAGAAATAAATGTGATATGATCAAAGGCTATGTGAGTATTTAATTTCAAAATTTTATTGCCATTAATCCCCCCTCAAAACACTGTCCCTCCCTAACTTCACATAAACTTGCTCCATCATTCCTGCCATTTTCTCAAGCAATTCTGGATGTCTCCATGTCTTTAAATTCCTTGTCATGACTGCCTCTATGTCGTGAGTCAACTCAAAACACTGACTTTTCACGGCCATCTTATCTTTGGGGGAAGAGCTAGAGGTCACGTGGTGCCAGAGCTGGTAAATAAACTAGATGAAGGCTCTCTTGGATAATATTTGGCAGCAGTATCCATCATATATTTTTATCACACCTTATGAAGACACCCTAAACAACCCTCTAAAACTGCTTTAGAAGGCTGGGGGTGTAGCTCAGTGACACTCAGGCCTCATACACAAAAGGTCCTGAGTTCGATACCCGAACCACAAAAAAATAACTAAAACTGTTTCAGAAAATAGCAAGAATGATGGGATAAATGTATTCAAAATGAAGAGGTTTTGTGAGGGAGATTAACTGTAGTATGCCTTTTACAGCATTAATTTTAAACATTAAACACTATTTTGATCAGCTTTTATATGTATACAAATATTCAACGCAACATTATTTTTAGTATTAAAAATCTCCGTCGGGCCGGGTGTGGTGGTTCACGCTTGTAATCCCAGCACTCGGGAGGCAGAGACAGGAGGATTGCTGAGTTCGCGGCAGCTTGCCTGGGCTACATAGTGAGCTCAGTGCCAGCCTGGACTACAAAGCGAGACCCTGTCTCAAAAGCAAAAAAATCTCCATTGGTGAGAGGAGAAAAATAAATCAGAGTGCAATCAATGGAAGAATACTCTGCATCTGCCAAAATGTATTAGGGGGGGAAATGAATCCACATTTATAAAAGGAGTTAGGCAAATACTCCTAAGGCCAACTGCAAAGGGCAAATGGCATAACATAATTTTTAGCCCTTTGCTAAATATGTCTTTGTTAATTATTTGAAATAAGCTACACAAAGACATAAAATTGTACAGATTGATGTTGTAGTATATTTATACATTGTGCAATATTTAAATCAAGGTTTAGTATACTAATCTCAAATATTTAGTACCTCTTTATAGAAAAATTTCAAAATACTTTTGTTTTTCAAATATAAATTATATTAGTGTCATCGATAATCACATCACTGGCTATGATGGTGAAACTTTTAGAACCAAGCACCCAAACTGGAACCCTAAGCCCTTCATCACAAAACGCCAATGCTGTAATTCAGCCTGAATACTGTTGGGCTAGTTTAGAAAAAACACAACGACAGCTTTTACAATCTGCCACAGCATGCATGCCATAGGTGTGCCACCATTGCTGTATAATGTTCTATGCACAATTTTATAAGGTAAAATTACCCCGAGGTACTTGCACCCTGGAAGATGTAAACAATTTTATCTGCTTTTCCTGAAATTAACCGTAGCTACTTTACTGAGAATTACTTGAGGGGAATTTGACTCAAGGTGGAGAGGTGGGAAGTTTTCCATCAGCTTTGTGTTTTCCCAGACTGTTTGGATTTCTCACCGTGTGCATATCTTGGATTCATTTTCCCCCCCTAATGCATTTACAAAATTTTCACAGTGGGTAAACCAGGCATTTGGGTTTGTTTCCTGTCGGATACTGTTTTGTGTTTGAAAAACAATTTAGGTCATATATTTTAACACACTTGGCAATTATGATTGCTCCTTTTAAAAAATAGTACTCAAAATGTTTCATTTGCCCCTCTCAAGTTGATGGTTGTGCTGTTCATTAGCAATAGCAGTGGGGTTTGGGTTTTTCAGACGCTAGGGGGAGTTCAGAGATGAGGTGAAATACTGCAAGAGGCAAGATGGTTGCTAAAACTCTGTGACTGGATTTCCTCACTCCTGCGGGGAGCCTTTGTAGAGCTAAAACAGTACTGTAACTGGATGACTCTGTGGCTGGCTTCTGGAGAGCTTGTGTGCAAATTAGATCATATTTTAAGTTCTCCTGGAGAGATTGCTATTGAGAGGAGTCCTAGTGTGAATTGTCTTGAAAAAAAAAAAAGCAAGCCTTTCATAAAACAGATAATCACTGTCAGTTTATCATTAGATGACAAGATTCTAGTAGTTTTTAACCTTCTGTACAGGCCATACTGTAAACATGAGGTGTGATTATATTGATGCAATCAGTTTGGTGAGCCTTGAAAAATACAGTTATTCAATAGATGTTTCATCATCTAATTCTCCCAGGATAAAAGAGTGAGCAAGGACTGTGTCAGGGCTTTTTGTTCCTGTTCATCTAAATAGCTCACTGTGTGAAGACAATGGGACTGCTCTCTCTCACTCTTTGTTTATTCCTTCATGGACAATTTCTTTGACTGTACACTGTAAGCCAGGCACAGTAACAACTACCGGTGATAAAACCAAACAGACATCCTGATCTCAGAGCCTGCACCTGGGGGATGGAGGAGACAGACAAGAGCTGAGGAAGCAAATAGATACATGATGTGATTACAGACAATCAGTCTTGAGAATGAAAAAGCACCACATGGCAACTATTACCCTTGCTCAGTTCTCCTGGGCCTCTGAACACGTGTAGGTTCTATCTACCTCTCTGCTCTCTTGAGGTCATTCCTAGCCATTCACCGAGGGCTGGCCGATGCCCTATGAGTGGAATGGCTATGTCTGTGGCTGGCTGAAGTACTGACTGGCTAGTGTTTGACTCTCCGGCTCTTTCTCCCTGTAATAAGGAAATCTGGAAAACACAGATAACACAATGCGTCTGGAGACAAAGGCAATGGGAGGGCTGAGCCACCTCGGGTGATTTCTAACAAGTACCGAGGCTTCTTTGGCCATTTCACTGGCTCTCAGAACCCTGAGGTCAGCTTCCACCCCTGACTGCTTTCATTTCTGAAATAGGTGAGATGATACAGAGTTTTAAATGATATGCTTCTCAGCCTTTTCCTTCTCTGACAAGGCGGGGAATCAGGGGAAGATTACATTTTGATTCTCATCAAAACAACTTTCTTTTCTGTCTCTAGTTCTGACAGAATAGGATTCCGCATGTGTCTGCCTTAGTTTGATGGAATCGATGTTATTAAGTCTTCAAGTCATAATAGTATCAAACACAAGATTTTTGTTCAGTTGATTGATTCAGACAGGATCAAACTGTATTTTTGAAATATTATTTTGAAAAAACAAGATAGCTCAGAATATTTTTTTAGAATCTGAAAAATTAATAGGATCATTTATAGAATGCTTACCATGTGCACATGATCATCTTGCAAAATGGGATATGCTTCTCAATTAAATTTTATTTTCAGAAAAATATTGATGCTTTAAAGCATTTGCTCTTTTCCTTTCAGTAATACCATAGGAAGACTATTTTAACCACTACATTCAGGGTATAAATGAAGTAACTTAACCCCAAGGGGCTGCTGAAGGATTGATTCTTGAGTAACAGTGAATTTAGTCTTCCTTCTAGTTTTTTTTACAATACAGAAATTGATGACTGAAGTTATGTTTAAGATTGTAAATGTTAAAGAAAAGCTGGAGAACTGACCATATGCAGCCTGTGTTCAATTTTAAATGTCATGATTTTCAAGTCAAAATATAAGGTATGTATAAAAACTGGACCTATCTGCATTATTGTCTAATAAATACATTTGGAATTAAAGTGGGAGGGGAAGATGTATAAGCCCAACCATTAGACCATGTTTTTCTTTATTTCAACCTCCATTTCCCTTCAACAAAATTAAGGGTACAGCATATATGAAACTATTCCCTTATACAAAACGAAGTGAGCAAAATAAAATCACGTTAGCTGCATGTAGGGGAGAGAAGTTGACGGCCTCTTCCTTCTGGATTCCCTGCTGTGTTCTTCCACAGGAGACGCAGCAAGCGTGTCAGTGAATGGATAAGTCCACACCCTCAGAGAAGGACTGAATGACGGAGTAATTGACCCTGGATTTCTGAGTCACCTTTTTACTTTGGGTTCCAAATGTCTCTAGAACAAATGGGTAAATGTTCTTTCTTGGCCTGTTTCCTAGTCAAAATCCTGAAAAAATCTAAATGAAAATTTGAAGGACGTTTCCTGCTGAAGATTGAATCATCCTTTAAATTTAGTCTGGCCTTCGGGCTCAAACGTATTTGTTAAATTTTTATTATTGTTAAATTCGCCACCAGAGGGCGCACATACAACCCTTTCGTCTAGAGACCAACAGGCTGCAAAGTCAAACTGACTTTTAATTTCATATGAGTTTTTCTGATTGTCTTAGACAGCAAGAGAAAAGCTTCAATCACCCACAGATCTGTTCCTCAGATTGTTACCATTTCATCCAATTGAAGAAAAAAACAAAAACTAATCTGTTTTCTTTATGCACCTCTCCAGAACTTCAAAGTTCATTCTCTTTTCATACGCTCTGTTTTAAATTTTTAGTACATATATCTGAACTTTCTAGGCTTTTCTAGCGGAAATATAGAGGGAGGGTGTTGGAGGATCTGCTGATCCATGAGAAGTATATTATGTAAATCTTGGGTTTTGCAAATGAAAGTCTCCAATGGCAGTAGCATAAAATAGTCATTAATAGTAAATGCTATAGTCATGAATATTAAGTACATATAGAGAAAAAGGTGTTAGGATGCATCATTCACCAAGTGACTTAACCCATAACTAATAATATTTTTAAAAAGAAGTCGATCTTTTTTTGTGGTGAAATGAATGATTTTTAAAAACAAACTGAAATCAAGTCTTGGGAATTTGTTTTTTAGTTTTCTTTTATAATCTGCTTGTCAAAGCAAGAATTCGATTTGCTTAAGTCTTTTGAGCTGCCAGAAGCAAAGCTATGCTCTGTAGGTAGAAGATCTATTTTGATACTTTTGAAAACTCAGTGAGTCTGCAATACCTGTAAGTATGTGAATATTTTAAGTGTCTAGTGGTGAGGAAGACAGAGTATTTCATTACTTATTTACTTCTTTTTTATAATGCCAGTGACCATGGCAACCAGGTGCAGCTAACTGACCCAAAGAGGGCCACACTTGCTATTTTAACTAAATTACTACTGAGAGCACAAAATGTTAGAGTCTGTTGAATCCCATTAGATTATGGGCATTTCTGAAGAAGTTCAAAATGGGAGAAATGACTTGTTTGGATTGAGAGGTAGAATTGTTGTCTGCAGGTAATATTTTTATACAACTTGAGGATTTTACAAGGAAAAGAAAAGATACTTGTAGATGAGAAAGGCAGGTGGATCACATACACATATTTCTACTCCATTTCTGAACCCTTCTTCCACAATAGTAAAAGGAGAAAAAGTAGACAGCTTTGTGCCTCCATCCAATGACAAGAGAGCAGCAGCAATGAAAGCAGGACAGATCGACAACGGAATCTATCTGGACGGTTAGTGAATAGAGGAATGAATCATAATGAATTTAACACTGTAGAGATGTGGAAACCAAATTGTCTATTGGAGGCTGAGAGAATAACAATAACAAGTCAGCTGATTCATGCCTCAGAAATCCAAAGCCACAGTGATGGGGGGGGCTCAGAATCTACCAGGTGAAGTCCAAGGTGGACACAAAGCTGAGTTAAGCACCCTCACCCCAAATTTGTACCCCAGACACTGAACTGGGTACCTTCCTGGAGAGGCAGGATGAGGAAGCAACTGGGCTGCAGACGGGGTAAGAATGGAATGGTCATCATCAAAGGGCTCCCTGCCAACCTTCACCCTGCACCAGCTCTCAGGAGGTACCAACGAACTGTTGATCAGTCCCTTTCAGGAAATAATCAAACACTGATGTCTTAAATCATGAGCCCCACGCCAGTATTGTACTTGTAAAACTACATACAGGTCACTAAAAATAAAATAAATAAATAAATAAATAAATAAATAAATAAATAAATAAATAAATAAATAAAAGATCAGCAGTGGGGCAGAGCTACTTTGAGTGTGTACCCCGACGGCACTGGTTCCATATGAACTATGAAGATTCCACTAAAATATGGAAATCTTAAAGTGTGTTGTTAGACTTATCCAGATGCCTTAGAATTGGATGGAGAGGGTCAAAGTGAACTCAATTCTAAAAGAAATTTATAGAGGACCAGAATCTGCTTCGGGAATTACAAAGATATAGTTAACAACAACAAAAAAAGTTCTACTACCCTCAATCATTATACTCCCTACTGTCTCTTTTCCTAAACCCTTTAGCAGTTTACTTGGATACAGAGTAAAAGCAGAGAAAAACTGTTGTTGGAATCCTGAAACTTGATCTTATGTAAGAAAAGTGCATAGTTTTGAGAAGAGGATGTTATCTCTCCTTCCTCCAAACCAAGAGAAAATATGTATGAGTTTCTTATTGCTGCTGTAACAAGCAACCAAAAAATGTGTTGCTCAAAATAATACAAGTTTATTATCTTACAGTTAAAGAGGTCAGAATCCTGGAAATTGATCTCAATAAGTTACAATCAAGGCACTGGAATCCCTTCTAATCCCTTCTAATCCCTTCTAGAAGGGTAGAATCTGTTCCCTTTCTTCTTCTCATCTCTACCTGTGCCTTCACTCCTTGGCTGAGTCCTTCTGTTTGTCTACAACTAGTCTACCAGTGACCAATCAAGTGTTTCTCACCTTGTTCCGCTGACCTTGACTCTCCTGCTTCTCTTTTCCACATTTAAAGACTCTGGTGATTATATTTGACCCATCAGATAGCTAGGATAACCTTCTTTCTGTAAGATGGCATTAGCCACCTCTAGTCCCTCTTCCCTTTGACACAACATATGCCTGGGTGCTTGGAAGTTGGACATAGATATCTTTGGGGTGGAGGAGATGTTCCTCTGCTTAATGCAGAGGAACATCTGCATTAAGTTTTTGAGGAAAACTATTCAGAGTATCCACAAAAATGGTGACATCATTCTAAACTGAATATATTCATAGTCTACTCTGACCTTTGGTCTAACCCACCAGAAATGTAGATAATGGGGTGAATGGCAAGCTAGGGAAAAGGAGCATCCTGCACTCAACAATTCATAATGGAGAGAACGCTTATTTTCTCAGGATTAAACAGAACTGCAGAAGGCAGCCACACATGAGAGATCTTTCTCTGCAACTGTGATCCTGGAAGAAGAGGGAGGAAGCTGTGGGGTGTGACTCTGGTGGAAAAGTTAGAGCAATGATGAAAGAGGCAAAATTAGATCTCCCACATCAAGGAGACTCGAGCGCCCATGAGATGCAGTATCCTGTCTGTTGTGCCAAAAGCAACAGGAAAGGGCAAACTGGGCAGAAAAACAATGAGCAATAGTATGATCACAGGGCTAAACAAGAAAAAGGAAAGTGTTCGCTTTTCCTTCATCTCATCTTCTGTTTCCTCAGCTCCAAAGGACTTGGACTAGGAAGGGAGGCACCCAAACTGTGTTCCCTCTCGGGACCTTCCAGCTCAGATTAGTCGTGCTGGGGGAGGATGGAGAAGTGAGAGATCACGATGTTGCATTGGTCTGGAACAGATTTTTAAAATTTTCACAGAAGTGGATGCAGTGCCAGATTTTCACAAAATGAATGCATCGGCATAACCAGTGTGCATATTAGAAGCAGAATGTGGTCCTTCTCTTCCAGTCTCAAAACCACCTCTCTCAAGTGTAACCAATACCCAAGTTCAAACAGCATCCGTTAGTTCCTGCTGTCTTTATTCTTCATACAAATGGAGTAAATTGTGTGTCTGACTTCTTCTGTTTAATTTGCGAGAGTGATTACACTTTTGTATGTCTTGGTAAGCCATTTCTCATGATTGGAACATCTTCTATTGTGTAAGTAGACTACAATTTAATCTGTTTATTGACAAGAATAATTTACAGCTTAGGGAAATAAAAATGGTACTAAAACAGCTATTCTAGGATGTGTGTATATTTTAGTGAAAATATGTTAACATTTTTGGAGAGTGTGTACTCACTGGTGAAGTGTTTGGGTCATATTTTCGGTTTTGGCATATGTTTTCAAATAGTTTGCCAAAGAGCAGTAGGTAAATCTTGTTGTCCCAAATCTAATTTCATACTTTATATTCTCTATTTTATTTTGTTGTCCTAGTCATTGACTAATGCCTCATGGTAGCTTTCACTACGTTTTTCTGATGACCAATGTGCTAGTAACTTACTTGCCAACTTAACTAGATTAAAAGGCTCCTGAAGAGGTGACCAGATAAGAGGGAAGCTCTATTTGTCAAGGGATTGATCCACTTATGTTCAAAGCGGAATGTATAGACTGTACCGTGGCCCAGCTGGAAGCGGGGTATGGGGGCCTCTCCTTTGGAGAGTGTCTCTCACTAGCAGTCTTCACCTGCGTTCTGCTTCCCTGCCTCCACGATGTGAGCAGCCTGGTTCCGCCACACCCTTCCGCCATGATCCCTCTGTCCTGCAGCCACCCATTCATGGACTGAATCCCCTGAAACCTGGAGTCAAATTAAACCTCTTCTTCTTTAAACTGAGACTGAAAGTAACAGAAAATTGGGTTAATACAAGCAATAGAATTAAGCAGCATTGTACATGCTTATAAATCATTTGAATATTCTTTTTTGTGAAATCTGTTTAATAGTTTGTGCATTTTTCTATTATATGGTCTGCTTTTACAAATTTACAGGAGTTCTTTATGTATTCTGTGCATGAAACCTACCATCTATGTGTGTGCATATATTTTCCTTCTTGATAAATCTTCTTTTCTTGCTTTTTAATGATGTCTTTTGATGAACAAAAGTTATGTTTAATAGAATTGAATTCATTGATATTTTTCTTATAGCTCCTTTAAGAAAACTTTCCTTCTTCAAGACAATGAAGTTATTTGTATTAGATTTTTATTAACAGAAAGTGACAAGTATGGGCTTCACCTAGAAGGCAGATTCACCTGAGTGTATTTGAGGGTAGAAATTGAAAGTAAATAAAATATTATCAATATTATTCCATATCAGGCAGTTTGATGAAGTAACTGTGCAAAGAAAATGTAGTTTTGTAAAAGTTATCTAATCTAGTCTTCCTCTGAAGCCTCCACTGAGTCAAACAGGCAGAAATTTCAATAAAACCTCAGCCTCCCCCAGTTTTAACAATGGCTTCCAGGTGACTATAGTTTTCCTTATCACCTTCCTCAGATGTATGGACAGGAGCCTCAGCAGAGGCTGTTGCTACTGCTTCTCCCCAATTCAGTGCTGTCATCTCCTGTTAGAGACCTAACCTGAGTCTGCATATCTGCATAAGGACCCTGTGATTCCCACTTTGCTCTTATTCTATTTAACTCCACCCTCTAATATCAAGAGGAAAAGGTACAAATTTGGGGCAATCATGACCCTTGGGGGGAAAATGTTCGCAAAAATTGTTCTTGAAAGTTCCTCTTTCATGCTCCTTGGCAGAGCAACTTTGACGTCCTTCCCTTCAGGAAATGAATTCTCTTTCTCTATCTGCCTCAGTCTGGCTGGCTGATGATTTGTTTTGAGCAGCAAAATGCGTCAGAGGTGATGCTGTATCTCTCTACCTCTGGCCTTGTACCTCTCTCACCTCTCTGCTCCCATGACCTGAACAAGCCCTGGACAGCTAGCTGGCAGATGGCAGACACTAGAAAAGAGAGGCCCACAGGAACCAGTGGAGGCCACTGAGATGAGCAGGCCACCAGCCATTCAGCAGCATAGGGGGCTTATGTTTGAGACAGAGTGAGTGAGCCCAGCCTAAAGTACCTCACTGAGGTAACCCCACTGAGATGATCTGCAGACTTTGCAGAAGAAAACAAGATGGTGGTTGTTTGAAGACTAAATTGTGGGGTGTATTCTGCAACAAAACCTGATTCTCCTCTTATTGTCTCCTTTCTTTCCATACTTCATAGGGAAGTAAGGGCAGATTTTCTCCTCATGTCCTCATGCGGAGTGCTTAAGCATAGCCCTAGTCACCGTCCATCTTCCTGTGAATACCAGGCCTCACCATAAAGTCTGAGTAGAAGAATCAGTCTTGTCTCTCCACTAAGAAGAGACTGATTGAAACAGTCAAGCTAGTTCCCGATGTTATGGTGGCTCAAGAAATTTGAAAATATTTTTTCTTTCTTTGAAGCTCTTAAGACTGAATTGTGTAGTTGCAGAATAAAAATTCTCCTTTGTGTGCAACAGCTACCCTGCCCCTGCTCTCAGAATGCCAGCCCTCTGAGGATGCCTCAGGAAGATAGTGGTAGGTGAGAAGTAACACTGAGATTGGGATAGAAAAGAATTTTTGTGGTGTGTTTTGAAACAGTATCTTTCTAGTACGTATGAACTATTTCCTTGAGGCAACGGAACATCATATAGGCTCCTCACACACTGGAGGAAAGGATTAGAATTCATAACCTCTGTGTCCAAACTGGACACTCTATCACTTTTTAATACTTACAAAGTAAGCAGTTGGAATGAGAGTTAAGTCCTAGATCCCACTAATGATCACATGGATGAACAACCCCTATCAGTCCCCACCATGAGCCTAGAAAGCCAGCTTTTCTTGATCCATATTAATTTACTCCTCATGGGGCTCTAGAAGAAAAAAAGAAACAATTTTGAGGGAAAAAGAATAAATTCAAGGTAGATCTTCACTAATCTGGAAGACTAGACTATTTGGACCTTGGGTGTTGGATTTCAGTAGGCTGAGGAAAGGGTTTGTGCAACAAAAACAGTAATAACCCGCTGGGCGTGGTGGCTCACGCCTGTAATCCCAGCACTCGGGAGGCAGAGACAGGAGGATTGCTGAGTTCGAGGTTTGCCTGGGCTACATAGTGAGCGCAGAGCCAGCCTGAACTACAAAGAGAGACCCTGTCTCAAAAAAAAAAAAAAAAACAGTAATAACCCAAACATCAACTGCCAGAGGAACAGAAGCAAAGCTACTCTTTTCAAGGAACTTTCTCCTCAGTTAGGAGACAGAAAGAACAAATTCGAAAATAACAAAATGGTGACAATGTTGTTCTCATTATAGTTTTACATTTATAAAAGACAAAAATTAAGATTAAACAAGAATTTACAAAAATAAGGGTGCAAGTGCAAGCAATAGAAACAATAGGGGAGGTATAGATTTGACAGCCTAAAGTGGGGGGGGGGGAGCTGTGGCACGTGTGCCGCCATTGGTTGTTTGTTATCCCTGAAAACTCCTACCATTTGCCATCCCTAGTGAGGCAAAGCATTCAGTCCTTGAATTGTTTTATTTTTTTTCTTTTTTTGTTGTTGTTGTGAAATAGGTACATTTTATGTACACATAATGATCACACTCAACATTGAGACTCAGATTATTTAGAAGCTACTCTGGAGACATACTGTGAGTGACTGATGTACTGTACTGAACACGGCCATGAAGGGCACCTCGCTGCATGTTCTGTACATTATAGGAGGGGGCAGGTCAAGGCCACGACTTAGCGCAGAATATAATGTCTAAGAAGCTACTATGGTTTTGTTGTTAGTGTTTTTGTCAAATATAAAGTTATTTTAAAATAAATACTGGTGGATCTTTACATGTTTATTTGCAAATTAAACGTTCCTTCATTTATAATTATTTCATCTCATTATCACTGTCACCCACGTCTGGTAGCTGTGAGAAGCAAAAACAACTGAATATCCAGTAACAGAATTAACTGAACCAAAATAAAACCCAGCAGAGAGACCTCTTCCATAGTTTCATTTAAATTTGTTGCTGTTTATAGAAAGCAAAGCCCACTCATTATAAAAAGCATTCAGAAAAATAAAAAGGAACTGTAAAAGCGAGAGACATGAATGTTCACACTTTTCTGTAATCTTCTGGAGCCATATATGTGTGCAAATGTGTATCACTCTCACGTGTGCCCAGAGTGAGGTGGAAGGTAGTGTCTATGTTTATGTATATACTTATGCACTGGGTAAAACTAACAGAGAGATATAGAGATCATAAGCATATGCTGGATTAATATGAAAAATTGATAGACCTAGGCCAGCCCCATTAAAATATAAAATGTGAGTATCTCAGAAATCTCTCCTGTGCTCCTTTGCAGCCTATTTCCACCCCTTTCCTTCTGTCATCATCTCTGTTCCCTTTAATCCTGTAAATCTTGTGCACTCTGGAACTCCACCCAAACCAAATCATTCTAATATGTATTCTTTTATTCTGTCAGTGCTTGGTCTGCTATTCTGAATCCTATTCTATTCTACTTTATGAACATACCATAAATGATCTCTTCTCTCTTTGGTGACTACGTGGCAGCTTTCAAGTTTTATTATTGTGAACACAGCTGGTATGAACATAGATATACAAGTGTTTGTGTGGATGCATGTTTTTATTTCACTGGGGAAAAATACAGCTGTGGCAATTTCTGAGTCTCAGACTTCTACGTATATTGAATTTAATCACAGTCTTGTGAAATGCTTACATACTGTACACTTCTATCAGAAGTGGCCGAGAGCGCCAATTGCTCTGAATCCCCACCAGCCCATACAACTGCCAGATTTATTTTATTAATAGTCTTTGTTGTGTGAATAAAATGATTTCTCGTTAAAATTTTAATTTGTACTTCCTTGATGACCAATGCTAAGTTCTTGTTAGCGTCCCTGGTGGCTACTAATATGTCTTCTTTTGTGTATAGATTTTGAGGGGGTTTGGGGCCTAATTTTAAATTAGTATTGATTTGAGGAGCTCATGTTAATTTTATATTCATTCTTTTTTCAGATAAATTCTTTCTGAATACTCTTTTAAGGCTGTAGCTAGTATTTTCCTCTCCATAGCAGTGAGTTTTATCAACTCTGTTGAGTTGCACTTCACATGCTGTAAATGGGGCCTATTTAAAATGCCAGGTAAGTGCTTTTGAAAAGTATGCTAACCTGTCCAGCTACAGAACACTCCTGTCATGCCCAGAAATAACCCATGACCCATTTCATCCTTTAAATGTCCCAAGCATGTTGCCATTAATCTTCTTGTGTCTTTACAAGACATGATCAAAAATGTCGTTAATGCTGCTTCCGAGTGCTGTCCAAGGCAGCCTTGCGAAAAAGAAAAAAATGATGGTGTGTCCTCATGCACCTTATCTATCACCTTGCGCCATGAGATTTCTCCACTTCTCCTACATCAAAATGACCGTGGAGGTTAAATATTTTGAATCATTTCAGGGCATCAAGGCAAAAATGTCACCACAACTAAAGACATTCAAGAAAGGGACCTTCCAGAAGTGCTTCAGGAAGCAGTAGGAATGATGGGATAAGAATGTTTGCAACAAGGGGGAATATTTTTAGGGCGATTAATGATAACGTGTTTTTTCTATAATACTTTTAAAATTTAAACATATTTTCTGAACACACTGTGTAAAAGTGATTTGTTTTCAATATTCTATTCCTTAAATATATGACAAAACCTTTATACATTCAATTTTCTTCTATTTTTGATATGAAATTTTTCAGAAAGTTCAGTTTATCCATTCCTCATTTACTCCAAGTCATTCAACTATCCTATTCTTTTTTCTAGAAGATTTACAATGTGGCATTTCTAGATAACTCTACGTTCCACATCAACTTTTTAAGTAGTGTAAGATAAGGGTTAATTTTTCTTTTTCTCCAGGTGTCTGTCCACCTACCCTAATATTTGTCTAATAGTCTCTTCTCTCCTCCCTTGAACTGCCATTGTGATATTGCTGAAAATCAATCTCATATATGAGTGGGTTTGTGAACTCGCACTTTTTTTAAGTGTTGCTTCTCTATTCTTATGCAAATGCCTGTTTCGATTACTACAACTCTGTAGTAAGTTTTAAATTCACAGTGTGAATCTCTTACTTTTGGTCTTTTTAAAAACAGTTTTGCCTACTTTAGGTTCTTTGTATTCCTATATGAATTTGAGTCAACTTGTTTAGTCTAAGGACAACTCCTTTGTGATTTATTCAGAAATTGCTAAGTCATCAATAAATCAATTTAGAGAGAATGAGTCTCCCGATGCCAAAAGATATATTTCATTTATTTTATGTCATTACCTATTTTCTCAGCAACTTTTAAATTCAGTGTAAATATCTTAAAATTTAGACTCATAAATGTTTTGTCCATTTGATGCAATGGCAACTTCACTTATTTTAAATTTTTTTTTTT